>JAVSBT010481197.1:0-21344 GCA_033118115.1 Pharyngocirrus eroticus
TATGTTATTTTGCAAAATAGTGCGACCTAGAAACTACACCACCAGATGGCGAGACAGTCACCGGCTATAAGCTCATTATGTATCTACATGCAATATGAGCATAGAGAGGATGGTATAAATGTTCACTATTGTACGTATTGTTGAACTAAATTATTATCATTATTGATATGGTGTGTTATAATCAATCTAGCATAAGGATAAATATCTGACTTTGAACGTACATTTTAGTATCATCCTTTTCAAGCTACCTATAATTTGAAACATCATTGGATTTCATAATTTTTTAGCATGTTTTAAAGAAGTGAACTCATATCTTACATGTATGCATAAGAAATATATGTACATTTATATGGTTTCAAAACTGTTTATTATTACAAATGTACTGCAGCTTTTTAAGTAGATACTATATAGATGTAGTAACATTATGGATCTGGAGAGTTTTCATAATGGCTTTAGCAAATAAAACAGATCCAGATGCTCTGAAGCAAATAATATCACATTGATTGAAAGAATTTACAGTATGTAGTATTTATGTTCCCAGCACTAAGTACTGATGTCTGGCCTTAAGAAAACTGTCTGTGTCCAGAGTACAGTGAAACCCATTCAATGTTGAAAAGTAATAACTTCTGAAGAGTCTCGAGTGGGAAGGCTACAATGGCATTGCCTTTTGTAGAAGGGAGGATATTTGAAAATAAGCTATGCATGACATATGATAATTATATCTGTTCACACCAACAAAAATTATCAAACTAATGCAAGGCTATTTCCCTGGTGCTTTATGGCTCTATCTCATGCGATGATGTCATTTTATGTACAATATGTTACTTAAAAACTATAAAAAGTTAGGTGTTTTCTTGTGCAATTTAAAAAATCTAGTAGTTACTGCATAATATTTTGGAAGAAAATGAGGGGTTGAGTAAACATAACAACATTCCAACATGATGCATTTTTTAAAACATTACTTCCAGTCTTAGAAATGAAATGGGCAAGTCTAGCTACATTGCCAAAAAAAGGGTCCTTCTACAGAACGAAAGATATATGCTCATGCCTACTTGTCTCTTTATTTCATACAATAAAACTTTCTATCAACATACAAATTGATTTCTGGTATAAATGTTTAATATCATGCAGTTAATCTAGCAAGTAAATAGTTTGATAGGATCAATAATGGTCTATCTCACCTTCTTATGGTGCTCCCCATGCCCATAAGTTGTTTTCTGACGGCAAGTAATTGTTTCTGGAAATCTTTTGTGTTTTCCATTCTTGACTTGACATCTTTTACAACCTGAAGTCACATAAAGAAATACACTTCAGGCACAAAGCCTTGAATAACTTGTAGCTTTGGAAAAAACCCTGTGTTGGTTTAATATATAACTGCAAGCAGCCAAAGATAATTTCTCAGGACGCTTTTGTAACATTGCATCAACACTTTAATGAATCAGTGTAGCTAAACAAACTCTTTCATATTCTTGTTTTTGTTTATAAGTTGAGAAAACACTAAACTGAATAGAAACCAATGATCAGTAATTCCTTATCAAGGTAATTTCATCATTTTCTTAGGCAAGTAGTCAAAACTGTTATTCTTAGTGTAGAAATTGAAATTCCCACACACTGATCAAGAACATAAAATTTGTGTAGCAGAGAACTTGCATACTATCAAATGAGATTACTCAAAAGGTCCCACTACTATAATTAATATTTTTAAAATGAATTAGTCAAACTCACTTTATTTAGCACTGTAACCAATGATCTAGCTGGTTCTTTCATTTGAAGATATGGGTCCAACATGTATTCAGTCAAATTTGGATGGGGAATTAAAGCAAGTTTTGCAATGACTGATGTTACTTGCAGGTTGACATCATAACTCTGAAATTGAGAAAAATCATATAAACAATTTCATATAAAATAAAATCAAGTTGGGATTGCAACAATATGATTCTTTTTCAAGTGTTACAAGTTAACATGTGAAGGGTATGTTTTAGAGTCTGAGGCTTTTATTGGAGTACATTGATAGAATTCTTACCTGATCAAGAGTGTGAGACAACTTGTCTAAAAGCACTTTGATGAAAGAACCCTCATAGAAAGGTTCATTGCTATAGTTGATATCAGTCACAGGTTTGACTGTCCAGTCCCAAGAAAGACATTTCTGACTTACATCTGCAAACTTAAAAAATAAATAAAAAAGAATGAGATTAACATCTCTTTCACTTTTAACCTACTTGAACGGATTGTTCAATAGCTATACCAATTTGTCTATGTCAGAACTTTATCTTTCTGAAATATAGATTCCAAAGTTCTCACCAAACACAACGTTAATAAGGTTTGTTTACCTGTTGGTGAGCATCCCTGAGATATGTATCATAGCCACTGTCCACCATTTGGTATGAAGATTTAGCACTTTCTGGCACCATGCATAGAAACCTAAAAAGAACAAAAATAATGACTGGATTATAAACAAAGCTTCATTTTTTTTCACTGAAGTCAAAGAGAATTGTGCATACTATTATCTTATTTCAACAATATCCATATCATATTCTCAACAACATTATAATCTTTCAATATTTGTGCTCACCTAATGTCAATACATTTAACTTATCTTTCAACAAAATCCCCCACCATACTAAACCTTTCCCATACAGGTTTTCTCTTATTCCTAATACTAAAACAAGTTGTTAAATGACTATTGGGGAGAATGTTTGCATAAATAATTACCTATTGACAATCTTATTAATATTTGTTCTGTCAGGAGAATTGAGAGGTGATGTCTGGGTAGAGCTGCTACCTGAAAAGATAAATATTTTAATATTTATATAAAAACATTCAAACTAACTATATGAATTTTCTTGATATGGGAGTTTCACAATACAGTTACTATTTTTTTCAAGATCTCTTTCCAATACTTACTTACCTTCAAATGAAAATATGTCTGATGAATTTGCTGAAAGGGGAGTTTGCGTACTTTTAAGTAGACCATCAATATCTGGTGAAGCTATTGCTTTACTATCAGAGCTTAAATTGTCTTGCTCTTCATCATTATTCTTTGCACCTTTGTCAAAACTATCAGCAGCATTATCACCTTTACCAGTTTCATGTGATTTAACATTGGAAGATTTAGATTCTTTGTCTTCTTCAGACGGTTTAGGAGTGTCATTTTGAGGATCTTTTTCTGAGACTGTTGCATTCTTATTTGGTGTGGAATCTTGATTTTGTGCTGGATTAGTCCTTTCTATTTTTTCGTGACTAGGGACATGGTAATTTCTGCCCAGCAGATTTCTAAGCACTAAGTTATGGACCACATGTTGATTTGGTTTTTGTAGAAGTGTCTCAAAGAGTTTTAATGTTGTTATACTCAGCTGAAATATAACAAATAAAGATGAATATCAAGAACACTTCTTTTATTTTATAGAGAAAACATATAAGTTAGCTTATTACTACTGTAATTTATAATGAGAAATTTCAAAAATTCAGGTTCCTTTTCTTATACAAAACAAAATACAGTTATACCTCTTCAGACAGGTGGTCACATCTTTCTATCAACCTGTTCCTGACTTTGTTGGTGCTTGGTATCCCAGGTTTCTCTGGTTGTTTTTCATTTCCAAGTGTGAAAGTAACAAACTCTGAAAATAAAAGAAACCCCAATTATTCCCATGATAAAACAAGGTGGATCAACAATTTTATTTCTATCTAAAATGTATTTCACATAAATTAACCATCAATATCTAGTCTAAATTTACTTACCATTCAATAACAAAGGAGAATAGGCAAGTCTGAGACATTTACACAAATGTGCTGTAGCGGTAGTGGCACCTGCTTCAAATCTAGAGCGAGTTACAACAGAAAAAAGATTAATTTTGTGTTTCACAATATTTTGCTCTTTCAGTTTCAAGACATAAAGTATTGACAAGCTTCACTTTATATGTAGAAACAGATTAATTGATTAAATATGTGTTTACTTACGTCTGCAAAATCCTAGGTTCTATAATGGCAGTCAGGAATTTCTTGCGAATTTGCTTAGCTAGATCCACTCCTACTGTAGGGTGAGCAATAAAGATAAGCTGATCACAAAAATCAAGCCACGAGAGAAAAGAAGTCAATTGCCGCTTTCCAGGAAAGTTCATATAGTCTTCTGTATCACTCAAGACATCAAGTCTGAAAAATAGAATGATTATTTTCTACATGTTGAAACTAAGAAAGTGAACTCTTAAATTAAATGTTATTTACCTGCTCACTGAAATATAACTTATGCAAATCTTTAAAATTAAAAAGTGAAAAAAAAGACAACTTTTTGAACTGTCACACTCATATTCTTTACTTTGATACATTAATTTTCCTTTCTATCAAATCTTACCCCCACTTAGCATCAACAGAGTCAATATCTGCAGGGTCCATTTCTGTTGGTAATTTCTCATACAAACAACACAGCTGTGCAACCACAGTGTCACTGAACTGTGTGTTGTCTACTATACAATTAGCCCCAGTGTGGTCTGGTAAACTTGTACATAACATCAAGCCTTCACATGCTTTAACACATACCCTGGCATCCTAAAAACAAATTTATTCTTCCTATTTTCATTATCATTTATTATCATCATCGCTATAAATATACTAAAAGATAATACACAGAATAGATATCCATTTGCATTGAAGTAGAAAATATACCTTTCATTACTTCCATGTTGGTGGTTTAGCTAATGATGCCATCTTACATAATCACCTAATTCATAATGTTGCCTTGAACTAGGACATAATTTAGCTTATTACATATCAATCTAGGTCAATAAAAGTCATTTGTATTGTTTGGTATTTATCAACCCTATCAACATATCAAATTTTCTAAACCTATCTTATCATAACAGAAATCAAACGGTGTATTATTTACATCATGTAGAATACTCAATATCCTTCACACAGAAGTGTTTTTTTTACTATGCCATTCAATAAAATGTACATACTGGACTAGTCATAAGCTTGAGCAAGGAATCCATCAAAGTAAACACCACTCTTGGAGGGTCTGTGGGTTGAGCACCATCTCCTGCTTCAGGGGGACTAACTTTATTTTTATTAGTAAGCCTCACAGGTGATTGAGACTGAAAGCAATGGAATTAACAGTCGTTTTAAAATGGTTCTATTATATTTCTTTCATTTTTTTCAGCTTTGTTCTTGGCAAATTTACAAATATTTGTTTCTATACATTTAACAGTACTCAGTTCACAAATAATGAATTAGAGACTTACTTCTATAAAAAAGTTGACTAGATATGGTTGTTGTCTTATTTTGGCACAAAGCATGCATAGGAACTGAATTTCTTCATTTTCTGAGGGTGCAGCTGCAACTTCCCCACACAACCGAACTAGTCTCTGAAAATCAATGAAAAAAACATCCAACTAAAGAAATCCATTGATTGATCCCTTAACCTAATGACTGATAAACTTGTCTTAAAGTCATTATAAGGATACTAACCTGAACTGCTTTGTGAACGTTGATATGAGGCAGGATGGGTTGATTTGTTCGGAGTAACAACTTTGTGAAAAACTGAAGAACTTGTTGTTTCATCCCAGGAGGACACTGATTAAAAGAATAGTGGAATTCAGTCCAAGATATATACTAGTAATTTAATATCAGTGAAAACAATTCAATAATCACAGAGCTACTTTGGAAACACAAATGTGAATTTGTAAGTTTTGCTATTGTGTTTGTGAAGATGTTATTTTACTTACTAAATGCGCCTTCAACAGGGAAAGATTTATGAACATTTGTCTAGGGTAACTAATAGAAAGATTACTACCTAAAAGGCTATTGGTTGAGATTTATAAAGTAAGACATTTACATCGTTTCTGGCAAGTGAATAAATTGTTTCAAGAATCTTGTGTTGTAATAAGTATTCCATGCATGGTCCGGTACTCCCCGAGTCCAGGTTCTCTTCCTCTTCTTCAAGAATACTAAGCATTGCATCTAAATGGGAGGGAATACTTGTGTGCTCCACAGAGGTTTTGTGGTCTAAAAAAAAACAAGTGCAATTTGAGAATTTTTTTTATGGGAAAATGGTTTCATATGTTAAGAGTAAAACACACTAAAAAAACATGGTTGTTAGGCCTTAATATGTATCGTTTTTTTGAAAATAGGGTTTATATGTTTATTATATGAAAGTGACTGAGTTATTGCATAATGTGTATACCATAAGTGTATTAGTTTTATTGTTGTAGAATTTAAGAGTATCACCTTTATTTTGTATGAAGTAGTATGTCAAGGCCTTCCAATGAAACTGGAAATCCTGTTTCTTTGGTGTTGCAGGAGCCAGCTGGAAGAAAAAGAGAGAAAAATATGAACTATTACTAAAATACTTATTCTTTAAATATGCAATCTAATGATATATTCCATTTATACTTATGTTTATTTGAACAATTTGTCCAAATAACAATGCAATAACTGAGATATGTAATTTCAGCCAAGTACACCCTTCTTTGAATTATGAGTTTGTTATTTTGTTCCAGCTCACTGTTCAGGAAATAGTTGGATGAAGATGGGGGTTCCTAGAAAGTTAAACTTCTATTTAAAACTTACGGCTTCCACTGCATGATGTAAGATTGAAGAAAACTTGCTAAACATGTTCTTATCTTCGATGAATCGTCAACATGTTAAACATAAATCCAAATGTGTGTGTCCCATTGCATTTGCAACGACTTTGACAGCTCAAAAAGTCTTATGTTTTGATCAAACCGGAACCACCATCTATTCATGGGAGGTTGAATATTCTTCACAAGTGTATCTTCTGATGATAAAAGTCTTACTCCAAGAAATAAAATATAAAGCGTTAGAAATAAATCGGTTATTGTATGAATCTGTCGTGTAAAATTTCATCGATGTGATATTTTATAAACGTGTACCATGATTGATTCACAAACATCAAAGTTCGCTTCTGCGTCAAACTCAGCCAGCTACAGGCCTGAACTCCGCGAAGGACCAAATCTTTGCTAAATGCAATACTTTCAAGTGGTGGTATAGAGAGATGGCGCCGCTCTGTGTAGAGTGGAACAATAACACTGTGTCAATATCAAAGAGAAAAAATTAATGAGATCGTTTTTTAAAGCCTTGACCATTGAATGATATTCTGTATTCATGCCAGACTCGTATCGTTCGTGTTGTTTATTTCCATGTACATGATTCATTAATTAAACAGAAGATTTACACACTAGCGTGGGTGCTAAAAATAGTTCCTAAGTCTAGAAGTAGGTTAACCCAGATACACGTAGCATTAATGCCAATGCACCTTTGTCAGAGGAGGGAAGATCAACTATTACTTGGTAAGTGTTATTGATACATATTTTGTAGGAATATCTTTGTTCTCCCCGACTTTACTCTTCAAAAATTTGGTCATGTAGCAATTATCGTTTTGACTCAAGGTCTAAACTTCCAAGTCAAACTCAGAAAGAAGATCTACTAGTCTAGTATTATCTTCTTACCCATGCATTGTAGGAAGTCTTATGTTGATACATTTTAGAATATCAAATTACATACCGTATATAACCCAAGAGAGTGTACAAGTTAGTCTGACACTATAGCTCTCTTTGGTACCACAGCATGCATGTGGGCATTCTTTGTGCCAAATATTGTATGACATTTTATATTTGTTGTTTTTGTGTTGAAGAAATTTAACCCTAAGGAATTGCTTAATGTTTTCCATACCTTTTTTCATTTCAGATTACAACAGAATCTACAATGTATAAAAAAGTTAAAAGATGTTTTGTTACAGCAGTGTTTTTTTCTTTTATCTTTACAATCTACCTTGTAACAAAAGAACTGTTATTTACTCCTGATCTTTTCACATTTTCAAGTTATGAACCATCACACAGTCTAACTGGATATCTGGTCAATACACCTGGTTGTAAAATTCCTCATATAGAACCATTTGACCAAACAATCAGACACTTTTTTATTTTGAATGATATCCAGATTCACTGCAATGATTCTTCTGCTGCCACCTACATTGATAATGATGTACTAAGAATTAACCATACTGCCCTACATTCCTATCATGATGAGCTTGAGGAATGTTTTTATACACCAATCTTGAGAAGAAATCTCAGTGATGAAGATTATGATTTTGGAAAGGATGTAACATTTAAAAGTGATATCAAAGTGACTTTTGAGTTTATTAGAGTTGCTTGTTATGGAAAAAAGGGAGGATTAATTTATACAAATTTCCATGCATTTATCTTGGAAAAAGAAGATGTTGAAAAGAGATGCAAACCTAAAGAAGATGCATTAAAACTTGTTCCTAATGGCCAAAGAAAGCCAAGTGTTATAATGATTGGTGTTGATTCTGTATCAAGATTAAACTTTGTACGATTTTTTAGAAAGACAAGATCTTATTTGTTGAAAGAAATGAAAGCCTTTGAAATGCAAGGATATAATAAGGTTGCCGACAATACTTTTGTGAATTTATCTCCAATGTTTGCAGGGAAATTTGTGGAAGAGCTTCCATGGAATGAAACTTTATATAAGCAACCATTTGATAAATATCCTTTCATTTGGAAGAACTTTTCCGAGGAAGGATACAGAACACTCTTTGCTGAAGATGCTCCAGAAATATCCATATTCAATTATATGAAAGGTGGTTTTAGGACACCGCCCATGGATTATTATCTGCGGCCATACAGTCTTGCTGTGGAATATCATGGCTCCATGTGGAACCAAAACCACCATTGTGTTGGGGACAGACTTGAAACAACGATGGTATTAGACTGGGTGAAAGAGTTTGCTGTTAAATTTAGAAAACAACCTTCACTTGCTTTTGCTTTTTTGACAAGATTGACTCATGATGAAGTCAACAGAGCTGGTGTAGCTGATAAACCCTACTATGACTTCATCAGATATATGCATAAAGAAGGCACTTTTGATGACACTATCCTTATATTTTTTAGTGACCATGGAATGAGATATGGTGATCTTAGAAACACTTACATTGGTAAGATGGAAGAAAGATTACCATTTATGTATGTTGCTGTTCCCCCATGGTTCCAAAACAAATTTCCAAAGATGACACATAATTTGAAAGTTAATACACACAAATTAACCACCCCTTTTGATGTTTATGAAACTTTGAAAGTTATATTAAACCTAAAAGAAGATATTAAGGGGCCACCTGACAAACAGACTAGAGGAGTCAGTTTCTTTCAAGCGATATCTCCCGAGAGAAGCTGTGAGCAGGCAGGCATTTTGCATCATTGGTGTACTTGCCATAAGACAGAAATTGTTGATACTAAAAGCAAGACAATTAAAAATGCTGCTGACTTTTTTGTTGATTATATCAATGGAGAGCTGTCAGCATATGGAGGGTTATGTAGCGTTTTAAAAGTGAAACAAATAAAAGAAGCATTTAGACATGTTATTAATGAAAAGGTGTTGACTTTCCAAGAAAGTTTAAATGATGTGATAGGAAGAACAGTGAAATTTGGTGATGCCTCGGAGCAACGTTTAGATTATACTCTTTCTATTCAGACATCTCCAGGAGATGGATTATTTGAAGTGACTATAAGATATGAACCAAAGAAATATAATTTTGAAATAATTGGAGATATAAGTAGAATAAATAAGTATGGTAAACAGTCTTATTGTATTGATAGACATTCCTTAAAGAAGTATTGTTACTGCTCAATGTGATGCCAAATGTCATCATAAATATTTTACTACTTGTATGTTAATTTAAATGTCAGATTCAAATTTATTTTGTATTATGCATCATTTTTGTTATCCTTTTGATTTCTTTACCAAAGGTACAGTTTAAATTTGGATATGTTTAAAAATAAAATAACAACATTTTATCATTAAAAAAGACCAAATTATATTTTTATTTCAGCGAGCTGATTAAAAAAAATATGAGTTTTATAAATAAATTATATCAACAAGAAAAAATATGATTTTGAGTTTTGATAAAACATACATTTAACTGATGAATCTACATATATACAAATTGACCTATGCAGTGGATTGTAATTTAAAATCCCCGATTATATTTTTATATCGCAATCTCTGCTTACTTGGTTCCAAATTTTGATAAAATGTGAAGGAGTCTTGGTGGAAAGGGACCAAGAGATTTTAACTATTCACATTACCAACAGGTGGCACAGTATGACCACCTCTTACCGTATACGATAAAAAGGTTACCAACATGGCCGACAGCAGCTCAGACGAGTCCTTTGAAGATTGCCTGTTTTATAGAGAAAGAGATGAGTGGAAAGATGTTAAGCCAATTCCACAGGACGATGGACCTCATCCCGTGGTTAGAATTGCTTATTCAGACAGATGTAAGTCCATTTGATCAATGTAAACTTTCTGACAGGCGTAGATGAGCGATATTAAAGTAATTATTCATTGTAAATCAGGATTTCCTAGTCTAGACTTCAGTCCATGACATTATTCATTATTTACCAGAGTGGTTTCCATTCATTACACCCATATTTCAAACTTTAAATTACAATTGTTTCGAATTTTAATGATGATTATTTCCTACAAATACAAATGGAAAATTCCCTTCTCAGCTTCTGAGAATTATTGTTGCTGTAGCCTGTATTGTCTACTGAAGTGAAGGACTTGTTTCATGTTACATGTAGCTCCTTTTTTTTTCAGTCAAAGATGTTTATGATTACTTTCGTGCTATTGTCAAAAGTGACGAAAGGAGTGAAAGAGCATTAAAATTGACACAAGATGCGGCTGCTTTGAACTCTGCAAATTATACAGTATGGTAGGTTTTGATTTTGGAAATATTATAAGATAGTCAAACTAATTGAGCTTTATCAGTTTAGAATTTGATCTAACAAGTTACAGTAATTCTGTGTTTGCTGCTTGCTTAGATTAATTTTATTAATTTATTTCAGGCACTACAGACGAATTTTACTGAAAGATCTTAACAAAGACTTAAAAGAAGAATTCAAGTATATTTCAGACATGATTGAAAGACACCCTAAAAATTATCAAGTATGGTAAGGAATGATTCTATAAGGTGTTGTCACACAAATAGCTGGATTTTTTACATCAATGTCATGTATTTTACTTCATTTAGTACACTAAAGACATTTAGTAAATTCAGTTTCTTGTATCTTTATTTTTACAGGCATCACAGAAAGTGTGTAGTGGAATGGTTAAAGGATGCCAGCAAAGAATTAGATTTTACAGCTCAAATCTTAGAACATGATGCAAAAAATTACCATGCCTGGCAACATAGGTACCCTTGAGTTTTTTTTCCTTCTAAAATGTTAAAGTTATAAATGTCATATAGAGATTGTGCAACATTGCTTTTATTCTTTTCATATTTATAGATGCATATTTTCTAATTGATATGTTATTGAAATTGTTTACGTAAATTTAGCCTTATCAAATTCATTTTCTCTCCAAATTCTTGCAAGTATGCCTCGTCAAAACACTAAAGCTACTCAGACTTTGTAAATATTTTGAGTACATTTTCTTGGATAAAAGGTATTGGAAATATTGATATATTTTTTTCAGACAATGGGTTATCAAAAAATTCAATCTATGGGAAGATGAACTAGATTATGTTGAAGTACTATTAATTGAAGACTTAAGGAATAATTCTGCTTGGAATCAGAGGCATTTTGTTGTGTCAAACACCACAGGATATCCAGCTGAGGTACTGAGCAGAGAAGTAGAGTAAGTGGTGTTAATTTTCTTTTGAAGAATAAAATCAGTGGAGATTTTTTTTTGAAATCATATTGTGCCAAGTGTTGAAGTTATTTGTTCGAAGGCTACTGCACTTTGTTGGTAATAATTTGCATAGTACATGAATATTCACAATTTTTTTTCCTGTTCATATACGTTTGTCAGTCAAGACTCAAAGCTGAATATGTTTAAAAGTCCTATAAGAAAAAATATGCTAGAGTAAGGAGATGCTCTTATGCCATGTAACAGAAAGACTGCTTGTGATAATGAAGTATCGATATAATTAGTTAAGGAACATTTTGAATAATTGTTATCTTCTTTTTTTCCCATAGATACACAAAAGGAAAAATTAATAAAGCACCTAATAATGAGAGTGCTTGGAATTACCTTAGAGGGTAAGTGAATAGACTGTGCTATCACTAATTTCACATTTGAATACATCATAAACTACAGTGTGTTTATTTGATCTAGCATGATTTTTAGGAACATTTTTGACAATCACTTTTTATCAATTTTCATTCTAGAATTTTGCTGAACAGAAAGCTTAGTCAGCAAACAGACTTATTGAATTACTGCCAGTCCCTTTATGGAAAGAATATAAGATCCCCCTATCTCTTAGCATTTATGGTAGATTATTATGAAGATATGATAGAAGTTGGATGTGAAAACAAAGAAGAAGTCTTAAAAAAGGCGGTAGAGGTAGGTGTTATTTTTTGTGCAATGACAATAATTGTGTAACTAATAAGATGAATTTCCAATGATTTTTACATGATTCGAAATTCTGTAGAATAGAAGGTTAATCACAATAACAATGACAATTAAAAAAAATTCAAATGTGTGAGCTTGTATTGGGAATTATTATTTTGAAGTTGAATGTATTATAAAAATGAATGGCGTGATACAACACACATCAATCATGATTGAAAGTTCTATATTCACAAAGTCACTCAAGTAGATTTTTTTTCCACATTTACTGTTATGAAATTGGAGTTTATATGTTTTTTTATGATGGTCCGTGGCTTTGAGATTACTTTTAAGACTTATGTCTGAACTGAATTTTTTTTTTTCGAGGTTTATAGGACTCTGTAGTCAGAAAAGAACAGAATTACTCCAGCAGTCTGCAGATCCAACCATGTTCATCAGTGATATAAAGTATTATGTTTCTTTTTATTTACAGTTGTGTATGAGCTTGGCTAAGGAATTTGACACTATCAGAAAACAGTATTGGGAATATGTGGCCAGATCAATTGCAGTAAAAGCTGGAGAAAAAGAATCTTGATTTATGAGAACTATTTTTAAGATTTATCATTATACACAGTGCTTTAGTCGTGTTTGAAATCTGAACTTGCTGTAGGCATTTTTCCAAAGATTTGATGTGATATCACAGTCCTATTTGTGCTTAGTTTATATGATATGGAGTATGGATTACAAAAAGCAGATTGCATTTAAAGCTTATTTCTTTTGCAACTTTTTTACTTTTACATATCAAGAGTGAATTTAAAGAGGTGAATTCTCTAAAATTAGTATAATATATTGCTTACATTCCCATGATTTGTGAAATGATTTCCCCTTACTGGTGGCACTTAGGAGTTTTCCCACAAGGTAGAGACACAGAATATTTAGCTTTAGAATGCTGTTGCCCTTTGTGCTGTAGACTGAAGTGATTTTACTCTTTATTTTGTATTTGTAAAAGTTGAAAAACATTAAATTATTCATATTCCATGATAAGCATATAGGTATAGATGACACTTATGTTGAACAAAAGTTATTGAGTGCAAGATATATATCCTCCTGTTTTAAAAAGCCTTGCACAAAAATATGGTGAATATTATATTAAATGCATGTAATACTGTATAACAAATTTAATTGAAATAAACCGTCATGTACACATATAAATATGAATCTCCGCTTTTGGTGAATGTTTGAGAAGAAAATAAACAAAGCAAAAACTAAATTTTCTTACAAACATACATTGATTAATACTTTATTTCAGCTCACATGATAATCCTTTGCAATAACTATAATACAAAGTGAACAAAATGTACAAATTTAAAATACATGTGACAAATTATGCAGAAAATTAAAAAACATCTACTGTACTTTTGTAGACATGAATAACAAGATGCCACATGAACAAACAGATAAAATTTCAATGCTTAATTATAAAAATTTAACACTCCAATAAATATTACCTCACCACAAAGTCCTTAATTTCATTGAGGACTAACAACTCTTACAGTTAGGATGTGTAGATTACTAGTACTTAAAAGTTAACCAGGCCTTCTGCGATGTGTATTCTTGTAGCTCCTTGCATTGCAATTTGTACAAACGAAAATATGATCAATGTGTATTAGAAATTTCACATATGATCATTCCTTTCAATCACATATGATGAGCTATAAATCTATCAGTACAACATTACAACAACATATCAGAAGTTGATAATTTTATCCTGATATAAATATCACACAAGCATGATCCTAGGGACGAAATATGCACAAATGCCGCAAGGAGAACTGTTGTACCCAATTAGGCCTTGAACAAAAGAAAGAGTTTTATGACCCACAAATCTTGCTGTGGTCATTTTCTTAATCATTGGAAAGGAAAACAAATAATGACACTTAACCACTGCTTGCTGATACAGTTAGCTTATTCCAGACTAAAGCCAAAAGTGTCAAACTAAATTTGTAAACATTGAAATCACCTGATCAAACATCTTTATCATTTTCAATGAATAGAACTGAATCATATCATCACGTCTTGGATGCTTTCAATCTCTTCAAATTTTGGAAAGAGTTCACCAAGTTCACAATCATAAAACCTCAAATCTCATTGATGAAATTTCTTGCAATCTTGACTTGAAATTCAGAGTTACCAAGACTAACTGTCTAACCCTTTGCTATTTTATGAATTAGTCAATATTTGAACATCACTATTTATGAGCCGGACATTACATTGACCTACATGAATATCAAGATCCAATGTTGTGGTCACTCCTGAATAAATCCATGCTAGCATATCCATATTCCATTAGGTTATTATGTTATTTTTTGTTGTTAATAGATCAGGAGTATCAATTACTACATTATGAGTCAGATCTATGAATAAATGCTTTGTTTAGACACATCTTTACATGATAAGAGACTTCAAAAGTCAAACAGTTGCTGTTATAAGTTAAAGATTTGACAAGTGCTGGTATGACAAGATTAATGTCAGGATCATCAAAAGGCAAATTTATTTACTAAGTTGACTTCTCTCAAAAAAATAAAATTTCAAGTTAATGCAAAAAATAAAACTTGCCAGTAATATAGAAATCTGTATAAAAGGGATTTTTAAAATCCTAATCTGTTCAGTCTGTAGACATTCAAAACCGAGTAATCTTTAGGAGTTTTGCTACAATTTCTTGCCAAAGCACATGCTAATAAACTCATTATTTATCAACCTCCATCCAATGAGAAATGGCAACAGAAAGTCCCACTGGTTACTCATGCTTGATTGTCTACAGACTGAAATGACCAGGAACAAAGGTTCCCTATCAATTATTAGACCATAAGTCAATTCTGAAAAGTTTAAACTTTTTGTTTTAGTTCCCAGCATCTTCATAATATAATAATGTCTTTGTCATATCCTAAAATCAAACAGACAAGAACTGTCATAATTTCTTATTTTTAAAATCTGTGATATGTCACATTTTGACATACTAATGCAATAACAACATGTGAAAAGTGAAAAAAAGAAAGCTGATGACATATCTTCTGGGCAGATTCAAACGAAGATATATTTTTGACATTTAAACAAATGCCATATGGCTAAAAAAAAAAAGGATCATACATTTGATCTGATTTTGTCAAATGTTATCCCCACTGCTTACCTAGATCTTTTATAATTATTAAAATAAAATATACAAATGAGTATTTACAATGAATTATGCAAGACAATTTTTCAAAAAGGGATTCTCCCTCAACAGGACATCTACATGGAAAATTAATCATGTACATTAATCTTTAGATTAGAATTTGATGTACACTATAACATGTTTTGTTTTCACGTGTAACCATGGTAATGATTTCAAAGTATATATCATACAGCACCACAAACATCAGAAGTCTTACATATGTCACCAATATGTACAGCAGGTTACATCTTGAATTCTAATAAAACTTGTTACAATCCTGTTTTGCACTCTGCTTGAAGAAGAAAATCCCATGATACATCTTTACGATTGTCAGCCTTTTTTTCCCACATCAAGTTGACCCACTTTGTCAAATCAGACATTTTCATAGTAACGCATGACCTAGATAGACAAAATTTCTTTCCAATAGCTGAATTTCCATGTATTATTTATATACCATGATCCACAAAGCAAAAATTGTAAATTCAAATCAACCAAAATATAGTCAAATAATGACATTTCAATGTAATTGTATAGGATATATGCTGTTGTTTATCTTATATAATATTTCTTTTGCATTTACAATACTCTCAGTAAGACAGTTTGTTATTCCTTCACAAATGAAAGGATTAAATGGTTACACTTACAGGCTATGTTTAAAAGAAAGATTTACACTTGTTAGACCATTTGCAAGTGTATATCCTTTATTTTGCTCCTAAAAATTAGTTTAAAAGATGATGAACATAAAACCTGCAAACCCTTTACACAACATTATTTTTCTGTCAATGTTTAAAACAAAATGTTAATATGTACTTTTGAAGGGTATCTTATCAATCCTGATATTGTGATGAGCTTATTCAACTTTTTTTCATAGTAGAAAAATTCTTTTGTATTTCAGTAACCAATATGCAGCTTACTGTAGTATGCATATGACTTGCAAAGTTGTATATGATGGGAGAAAAAAATGAATACTGTTCTGTACAAGTATTTAAGAAAATGACATATGTGTATCATATTAATAAACCAATACAATAACTGCATTACACATTAATAAATAAAGATCAACACGTTGACTCTTGACCTTCTGGAAGGTCATCCATCATACCATTAGACTGTGTGCCAAGTTGCAGATCTCTATTTTCTAATTCAAGAGTTAACTGTTCCACCTCTGCCTCTAAAAGTTTATTCTTATTTACCATTTGGACATAATTTAGTTGGAGGTGTTTTTGGTACCGAATCACCTTATTTTTCTCCTCCAGCCATTGTTCTCTATCTGCTACAGATTGTCTCTTAATTTTCTCCATCTCTGCCTTGAGGTCTTCCGTTGAACTTGAGGTTCCATTTGGTTTCGTTGAGGTTAATCCTTGTGACTTTTCTGCACTGATTTCATGTGAACTACTTTGGGTATCAGTTTGAGAATGTGATTCAGTCTGAGTAGCTCTTGCACATCCTTGTTTTATTTTATCTTTGGCTTGGTCAAGCTCTTTTTTGGCAGTAAGATATTCATCCCGAGCCCTTTTTAGCTCTGATTGAAGTCTTTGGACTTCAGCATGGCGTTCCAATGTCTCTGTTTGTAGGTCTCTCAACTGAGATTTCAGACCTAACATATCGTTAGCTTTTGTCGATGTCTCATCTTTAGAGTCTTTAAGTTGTGATTTGAGTAAGCTAATTTCACCTGTCTTTTGGCACAAATCCCATTGGATTTCTTCTAATTTAAGTTTTGTTTGTCTGAGATCTTCATCTGCACTTTCGTATTTGTGTTGCATTTGATCTTTACTATTTCTCATTTGTTCAATGTCTAATCTTAAATTTTTCCTTTCCTGTTGAAGTTTGAACAACTGGAGTAATAACGCTTGCTCCATTTTAAAACTTTTTTGTTGCTGTTGTTTCAGCTTTTGCTCCCATTGAGCATGTAAATCTCTGTATTCCATTTCCCAGTTCTGTTCCTTTTCTTTGTAAACTTTGAATATGACAGTTTCGTTATGTTCCATAGTTTCTCGGAGATTGTGGATCTCCGCGTCCTTCTCCCTTAGCATGGCTCCTGCTTCTTCTACGACTCCACTATCACTTGGTGATGGCGTTTGCATAAACCCATCAATGTGATTGCCTGAGTGGTGACTCAGAAGTGAGGAGTTGTAAGAATCTGGTCTCTCGCATAGTCTATGTGAGTCACTGTGGTAACTTGGGGGCCTCTCAGTGGTGTCTATATGCAATGAGCCTTGTGAAATATTTGACGTCGAGTGACTGTGAGTGCCTGAATTGTATTCCTGAGATGCATATCCATCGTCCTGACTGTGATTGGACATTCGCATTTCAAATGACTGTTTGGGAGGTGTGGTTCTTGGGGGTGAGTGCTGGAAAGGTGGACTTGCCCCAGGGTTTGACACATACCTATTAGGGACCACTGGCTTAAATGCTATGGGTTTGATCACTGATTTGTGTGCATTCTGTAAAGACAAAAAGAGAAACAAATGGGTTAATATTACAGATTAAATCAAGAAAAAATGTCAAAAATATGTTTTTATCTCAAAGGACTTTTTAAGCCATTATGATATAACGAAAAATGAACTGTTATACTGAAATAAATGCAACTTATGAAGTAATATTATTTGATACACCGTAACAGTAATCATTGGATTTCAATTATCACTAAAAAACACAACATATCATGCAATACATCAGACATCTCAGTTCTCTCCCTAATAACATTTCCCAGTATCTATAAAAGTCATCATACTCTTGGTAAAACCATTAGCCATCCTGACTGGCACTGAACAAAATTCCACTAGTACAAAAATACATTACATAGTAGTTTCTGATCACAATCACTTAGCTATTATTGCTTATGTATACAATTCTTTGGATGCCACATACATCACTGTTTTATCTTGCATATATAACATAACCAAAAGATTTTTTTCTCTCCCTAGAAATCTCAAATATTCCCCTATATGTCTGTGGTTTCAGAGGCAATATCACATTAACTCTGGGGCACATTTTTTTTTTTTTCATCTTTTGTATGTTTTTTTTTGTGGTTTTGTTTTTTGCTTTTTAGAAAGTGTATTAGATGTACACACATCACAACTCTGTGTTCTTTCAAATGCTACACCATACCTAATATTAAATCAATTTCTATATCAGCTAATTCTATAACAAACTTTTCAACTCTATCTCTTATATTAAAACAATAACCTGCTTAGAAGCAAATAGTCGTACTTATATCTAAAAACATAAACTGCTTATAGACTTACTTACATCATTATATACACAACTAGTGTGAAGAAATTCATATTTACAGTAAAATAGATTACTTCCTGAACTAAATCATTTAAACACTAGATAACCCACCAAACATTTATAAGAGTTTCTGTCTCCAATTATAGAGTACATAGTTATAAAACATATTGGAGTTGTAAATGATTAGATTTTGAAATCTGAAGAAAAACAGACACACAAATTTGAAATAATATGACAGCAAATTTACTTGAGAAAGCCCTCTGTAATTAATTTCCTGTCTAAAAACTTCTAAGTACAAATTGGAATTGGAAAACAAGTAAGAAAGCAACATGATGCCAGAAATAGAGAAGAAAAAGAGAGGATTATTCTGACATGTTTCTACTGTAACCTCAACCAATTTGTTTGATCCATATAAAAACTACATAAGTTGATACAAATATCAAGAGTCATCTAAGCTGGAATTTGATGGGAAAAAATCATGGAACCCTACCTTTGAAATAACAAGCATGTACATAACGCCATCCATGGTATTGTTTTGATATCCCTTTTTTTCACAAAACAACTAAATCACTTTACATTTAGTTTTATATCCCTTTCTATGATTGTTTTAAAGTGACTCACATGTTATGGTAGTGGGTAGTTTTATACTGATACAAATGCATATGTAAAACCATAGGAAATCACAATTCATTGAATTGTCAATCAATTGGAAAATTTCCAACATGAAAACCACTCAGCTGAATCTTAAACATCAAAATCGTGCCCACAAAGCCACCAAAATTGAAAGCAGAAAATTAAATCCCTATATTTGAATTTTAAATGCAATCAACTTGTGCTGGAGTCTTGACATCCAGGTAAGAATTCTGAGTCACCACCATCATTCAAAAGTCCAATCAAACACAAATTACTATATAATTATTTTGATTGAAACATCCCTCTTTCTCTAACTTTATTTCATTCAACTTGATAAGTCAGAACAGAAAGATAGATCCCTTCAACACTTTTTCTCCAGTAGCTTTCAAGACAGTGTACTTGTAAATAATTATATCATGAAGAAAAGTAAAAAGTTAACTCTTTGAGAATGTGAGCTTTTTTTGTACATAAAATCATACATAACTTATAATAAAGGAAAGCCTGGTGTCAAAACAATATGTTGTAGACAGTGGAAAGAACCAGAGGGTCTGAATAACCTTTTGATAAAATTCTATCAACATGTGATAAAAGACAAAAACAACACAGTAACATATGGCAAAAGAATCTCAAAGACTGACAAAACTAAAAACAATTAAAAGATGTATATGCTCACATGATACATTTTTTCATAAAAAATAAAAAAAATCTTTTTTCTTGGCAAAATCTTCAATCATATTTTCATAATCTTAGGGCAAACATCACAAGCTTATATCACATTTGTCTGAGATGGTCTAGACTGAATCCCTTTCACTAAACTAAAGCTTCAGCAGTCTGTTCTTCCAGAAATTCTTTCTTTTTTAGCCCAGTACTTCGCTACACTTATTCACTTATCACATGTAATTCTACCACTTCTTACATTTTTTTTGTAAGATCAGGAAGCAAAAGCTTATCAGTCAGTCTTGAAAGAAGATATCTGACTTCATTTATCTTTAAAACTTTCTAAGATCAACCTGCAGGTGCTTTATTTGATAATGATAGGAAGGTCTGCTGCAAGAGTTTGTTTCAGATATCAATTCCCTAAACCTCAGCCCTTTCTTAACCTATCTAAGACTCAGTGATACAAACTATTTTAGCCTTCCTTTTTTACTTGAAGTGGTTATCACCTCTTTCTCTTTTTTTGACAAGATAGCTGATGTAAGATATTGGAATAGCATGCCTAGAAATCTGACATCAGACTTTTTCTTCATATTCTGACATCAGCATTAGATAGATCTATACAAACTTCATAAAACACAATTTATAGTGAAGGCTACCTATTCAACACCCCTTCCCCTCTCAATAAAGATGGAATAAGATTCATAATAGGGCATAGATAGGGAAGTGCCCTTACTGCATAGGAACTTCCCTCTGTAAAAAATATCTTATACGCAATTCCTACGATTAAAAAAAAAAGTGAAAAACCCCATTCCATCAAATTCGGTGGTTATTAATCAGAATATTATGCATACAATATTACGTAATACAACTTCGGTATTACTAATATCAGTATAATGAAGATTTACATATACACATGTATACCTATATTCATATGTACGCATATGACATAATAAACCTTTTAAAATGAAACCAGCATGGTACACTTGTTCATAATAAATTACATTGCACTATAAACCACCATTTAGTAAATAGATTTTTTTTCTTCATCTATCTAACCTCCCGACCTGTTGTCATGTCACATGTAAACAATATACAGGACCATATGCCTACTTAACTGTTCTCCCACATTGTGAACAAACAATACATACTTTGTCCATGGTAATTTTTATTTTACAGACATTTCCATCTATCACACTTATTCAACCTTCATGTTACACGCCTTCTCCCCCCCCCCCCCTGCCAAACCATTATG
>JAVSBT010481197.1:21354-39865 GCA_033118115.1 Pharyngocirrus eroticus
TATCAATACATATATTTAAACCATTTTTTATTTTTTTCATTTCCGAAACAGCAATAAACTGTATTGGGGAATATTATATCACAGTTACACGCCTTCTCCCCCCCCCCCCCCTGACAAAGCATTATGATCCTTACAATATTCAATTCTTAAAGTTTCCTGTCATGATCATGCCCCTATATTGTCCAAACATACAAATATACCTGGGGGAAATGTCAGAAGAAGGATGTTCAGATATGTTTTTATAGCATTCAAAATAGAATCTATCCTTTTTCACCTATCTATTTTGCCCAGTAGCAGTGCCCTTTTATGCATTTTACTCAAAGCGATGAATCAAAGTTATGTAACAACCCTTTTTTGTTGTTTTTTGCATACCTATCAAACACATAATTGCTACTTGGTGCCATACATGCGTTGTACCTATTAACCTAACTGCATCTCCCCTTCCCACACTACTATCTTCACCTATTTCTTCTTCATGTTGAATTATCTTACCATCTGCCGTTAGAATTCCATAGGAGCCCTTAGCTTTTGATAAGTTTGTATACAGGTGTATACCGCAAGTACCTTTTCATCCCAATCAGCTAATTCCAACACTTTTCTGTTTTGATCTTGGCATCCATCACACACTACTTGACATAATAGGAATGCAATTCATTCATGTCCTAAATCAGTTCTGAATTAATAGCTTGATAACACTATGAAACAAAGACATGGCCCTTTATTACCTATTATGAAAAGTAAATCAATTACCTATTCCAGGATCAGAGTTCATCTGATATATTTCTTTAATCTTTACTTCTGATAACTGGACACACCTGTGGGTTAAGTAGTTTTTAAACAGATCTCTCACTCAATCTTTACCTCAAATATGGATAATATACAGATAAATCATCCAATGATAAGCTTGATTAGTCAGTATGAGGGCTACTTGAGAAATGAAATCTGTACACTGATTTTTATTAATCCATGATGGTGTTAATCTTGTACAATTGCATTATACTGAACAAAAGTCCACGGTCTTTGTGGTCTTTGTGTTATAACTACGGTCCAAGTTATTTATTAACCTGACAGCATTGGTATTATTTATGACAGATACATTCTGCAGTTAATAATGCAACATATTCACCCCCCCCCCCCTTTTCCTCCTCTTCATTTCAATTTCCATAGTAATTACTACTCGTCACCCACTTGTCTGTACATTAACATCTGTGTGCAATTCATAACTTATTCATCATTTTGAAAAAAATCCCCATAAACCCAAAACTAGAGACAATTACATTATTTAGACATAACAAGGTTTCAGTCTCCTCATAGTCTGAAAAAAAAAACACCTACTGAGCCGCCATAGCCATACTCTCGTCTCCTAGTAAGATTATATTTGCATCTCTATTTTCATTTTCTCGTTCTTGGTATGATATCATAATTGATTTATTTCAAAACCTTGCATCCCTCCAAATTGGTTACAGATTCTGTGAAAGTATATTTCTTTATATTCTAGAGTGTCAGAAACGTCAAGAAATGGGGGGAAAATCGATCAATATACGATTTCAATTTTCACATATGTGGCAAATCAAAAAACAATGTATATCAATGGATACTGAATCAAACTCAAATAGATAATCTTGTACGATCAAGTATACTACCATAACAACCAACCTGTGTCATGTTCTAAATATGTTGTTGTTTTGCTATCCTAATCCATTGGTATCATATCTAATCAAGATAAGGAGCTTCAGATTATCATCCTACACACTGCCTTTAAATCCTCTGTCACGATACTTTCTATAGCTTCAGATTCAATAAACGCTCATTACTTTCCAAGAATCTTTTTTATTAATCTCAAACTGAAAAATAACAACCCTAACAACAGCACATATCCATAATGTACTTGTCAAAGCTATTCCCATGATAAGAATGAAGCAGGCTGTCATATTATGGCATTGTAATAAAACCACTCACTGACTTCATTCATTGCAAAGCAGACTAGGTAATAATGAGCTTCCTAGTCTGCGACTGAGCATTATCACAAACTCCCCTCTAAACATTTCACATTTGTGGTCTTGTTTTTATAACGTGTGAGGCGTTTGTTGGTGTTACAGAAGGGATACACTTTGTTTTCATTCTCAATACAGCTGATATTGACTGTAGGATATTGACATGAATCACATGTATATATCAGAGAATTAAAAACTTGCCATTCTTTTCAAATGTTACTAACATGTTTAGACTTGTTTCCATAGCAATGCATGCAGCATTAAAAAAACATTGGATAGGTAATGGTACCATCAATCGATAAAAAAACAAAATAAAAGAGTAAAATTTCACAGAAATGTCCAGTCTTGGAAGATCTCAGAATTGAACTATTCTTGTCTTTTGTTGTGAATTATCATCCTTTCCGCAGCTGTCGAAATGCAGGCATATGTTACCCTACAAGCAAGCACACCATACCATGACACCATACATACTGTGCAAGAAACACAGCAACAATAAAAGGTGAATATTTCAACAAATGAAGACTCAAGAGAGATATTATAAAGACAAAAATCTTTAAAAACAGGTGTAACAATTCTAAAGGTCAGGTCAAATATTCAACAATGAATAAAAGTCAATTGAAACTAATAAAATACATAAGCAGATGTTTTTGACAATAATCAAAACTTTTGAAGACTTCATGATTGCATTCTCATCCAACAACTGTTTTGTATTTCAATTGGTTTTATGTATGATAAGATCCTCTTTTGCTTTAAATGTAGAAACAATTAGAAATACAGTAAACCTTTAGATTGTTTGTACGTATAAGTATGTCTTTTAAAGGTAATATTATGATATCCACTTAAAACTGTATAGGTCAACATTGAAATAGGTTCAGTGTTTTCGTGTATGCCTTACAAATTACACCACATTGTTGCACTATAAGACCATGATGCAACCATAACAAGCAATCAAACTAAATTAATATTATTCCTCATCTAAGCTTTTATGTGTCAAACTTTAAAATGTTATGACTGGCAATAAAGTAGATAGCAATAAAAGATAAGTCAAACAACTGAAACACTTTGGAAACACACATAATTATAACATACAGTTTCCATGTCATACCATACTTTCTAAAAGACACAAAACTTCAGCTATGAATTGAAACACTAAAATTCGGGTAAAAAGATTTCCCTTTTACATTGTACCACCGATAAAGATACACAAAAAAGATGCCTTTTTTTTCAGCATATGGTTTGTGTACATCTGTACAGCATGCCTATATCTGACACATGGTTAAACTCACCTGAGATGGAGGTTGTTATAAAGATCTTTAATTCCACTTATTCCATGATAAAATCCAAGATACAGGTAAGAAAAAATAATCACACACACACACACACAACAAAAAGTTTTGTTGGAAGTTGTGAACTAACCTCATGAACCAATTCGTAAAAACTGACAGGAAGCTTAGAGTTGTATCATCCCAACAAAGACCGAATGTCTATGTTGTTGCTCTTAGTCTTATCTGAAAGCTGTCAACCAAAATGCGCTGTTGCCTGCCACACAACCAGAACAATGACTCTTTTGTATACAAGTGCTACACTTGAGTGAAAATATTGGTAGCCTTCAGTGTCCTCACAAACAGATGAAAACTTGGAAGATCTGGATGGAGTCATCTGTACACCTATATCTGAATTCTCTTTGTCCTGGAGGAATTAATGAAGCCCAGTCTGATACTGATAGGCTATGAACCATCCATCAATCAACACAAACCAAAACATTTTGCCTCCATTCCTTCTTTTTTTACATTCACGTTTTTATGTGTGTTCAAAAATCCTTGAAATGCACCACATATGTTTTAATAACCTTGTTCTTTATATCATCATGTGGTTAGTATGTGTCAGGAATTACAGTTTATTAACTCTTTTACAATGGGGCTTTACTTATATGAATGGACTCTCTGAAAAGATTCAAAATGCCAGAAAATAACCATACTCAATAATATACAAAAGTTTACAGTATGCAGTAGAACCTTTTAATGTAACTGTCTCATCAATAGGACTGAATTTGTGAAAAAAAACACTTTATGGAGGCTCAAGAGGTACCATTTTCAATTGAATTCAAAAGCAGAATATTCTCCATCATTTGGATACCACTCTTGAAAGATCTACCCTGTAAAGAGTCATAGAAAGTAACTTGACATTTTTTCAATACTAGTATTCAGGGGCTTTTCCAAAAAAGTACCTATCCTCTGAAGATATTAAACCTTCATACAATAGACTTTTTCTATCAAATCATATACTTTTTATCATTTGAAACAGGCTATGAGTAATGTATATACATGTCTATATACAAAACTTTGAGCAATTTCTCACAATTTCCATGTCATTTTTTCAATTCCCATCCTTTTCAACTTTAAGGTTACAAGAAGGCGGCAGGTTACTTTTTGTGTTTGTATCATTTATTCATGTAAATACCACCTGTCTGAGGGCAGATATATAAATGTCAAACATTTAATGAGAATACTGCCTACAAAGAATCCAAGCCGAACAGCAAGCATTTTATAAAAGGTCAGACAAAATTGAGACAACTACACATATAAAGTATGTGCACTTCTGCTCCCTTTACACAAAAGGATAATTAAAGGGATTATCACAGCGATGCCTCCCATGAGATTTTATTAAATTACTTTAATACTGTTGCGCCCTAGAGAGGTCCGACTGAAAATTGGAGATTAATATTAAAAAGTACTTTTTTCACTTCTGTACCTATGGTATACCCTCAAGCACTGACTTTTTAAAATCTTACTCTGCTGAGGGTCCAAATTGAAACCAATTAATTTTGTGGTTGTGATTCTTAGTACAATTCAATTCAACCTGAACAGCTACAAAAAGTGAGGGCTTTGACACATTTTGACAGCAGACAGAATAATCCCTTAATGACCATTATATAGTCATCAAAGAACAGTAAGTAAGAGTCATTACTGCAATTCATTATCATATACCTTTATAGAGACAGGGGCCAATTGGAGCTTGTTCAAAAGATGATGATACCAAAAAAAATAGGTGTAGCTTTCATGTACAACACATGTAGCTGGAGGCTACTTGATCAAAAAATGTGTGGTGAACATCAGTACCAGTTTGAATGGAAAAGCCAAGTCATTAGAAATCTGGAGGTCAGAAGATTGTTTTGATCTGGGGCCCAGGATTTGCCAAACTGGTGAGAAATAAAAAAATGTTTTGCAAGAATAAAACTGGACATGGTTGAAACATTTCTGATATTCCCAGGTAGTCTATGTCCTGGAATACCTTATACTTTCAAAAATACTTATCTTACCCCAATGATTTTGATCCCTCGTTTAGAAAATCTTCCCAAGATTGCTTCTTTGATCTATAGGCTTTAACCTACTTCATGAAATATTCAAAGTACTGTAATATATTAGGTTTACATGCAACCTCTATAGAACAATAAAGCGATGGGTCACAAGACTGAAAAAGATGCAACTTAATGCAAATTTAATAGTGTACCCGCCTACCTACATACAGAGAAAGTATGTAATTACATTGTGTAACTTATATGCAATTACATGATTGCTTTTGTAAAAGTACAATCTCACACAGATTGATGTACGGGGTACAATGGCCATCGTGTTAATGAATCTGTCCGTTTCAGAGACAAAATCCCATGGAATGCACTTTGTAAAAAGCGGTATGTCTCTAAATAAAAATACAATGATGTAATAAGAACCTCTACAGAATTAAGGCATTTTGTCCAAAGTGGTAATATCGCATCATGGTAAAGCCCCCAGTGAAAGTCTTAGGCCACTCAGCAATAAAAGAATTACAATTCAACAATCAATAGCACACATGCATAACAAAACATGAATTGTCTTGTCATAAACTGAAGAAACACATCTTCACCCTATTGAATAACCCTAATTTGGTCATGTTATAGAAGTTTTCAAATGATTCAACAGTCTTAGGGTTCTATGTCACACATCTACTTGGACATTGCGTCTATTCATCATGAAAGGGACAGCTTCATCCTGTCACCCCAGGTTGTCTGTCTTTCTTAGAATGAAGTAGTTCAAATTCTCTGTCTATTAATTTTGTTTGTACACCTGTAATTACTCATGATCACAATTGTAATAATGAGGGTCTCTACAAGCATACAACATACCACAAACTGACCAAGAACTAGCCCCTTACAAACCACATTAAGTAAATGATCCCCTTTTTTTGTCTGCCCAAAGTGGCTTTTCACATTCTTAAGATTCAGTTTATGTTTATTTAAGTACACTGTAAAAAATTACTCCTGATTTGTCCCCAGCTGTTAGTATGAATTACGTTCTGAGGCCAAAGACCACAAAACAGACACAAATCAGATTTAGTTTCAATCCAACAAGGAACATTTTGGTCCACCAAAGCTTTCTAAAAACATCACAAAATGCACATTTTAAAATAGTATTATTTTATGATTTAGTTTCAGCTAACAGATTTTCAATGGGTATTTACTTTTCTTAAGAACATATTACCAAACCAATATCAACTTACACAAACTTATGCCATTTCATTAGGCCCAATCATTTTCTTGCACAACACAAACTTCAATTGAATTCAATTTCAACAAAACCAAAATCAAATAGCACATATATAACAATTCAGGTCATTACAAATTAATGGACAAGCTTGTGTATGAGACAATGCAATTTTATGACCATTATATCTTCAATGGCATGTCCTAAACAAATAAAAAGACCCTGGCTTAAATCATTCACTGACCCTAAATTTCCTTCCATTTATATTTTTCCTTCAAGAAAATCTTATCACAATATCAATGATTCACAGAGTTGAAACATTGATATTTGTCACGATATCTCCGTTTTAGCAACAAATTTAAATAAAGGCCTATGAACATTTTATTACGGTGATTAGGAATTGATTTAACAATTTAACAGAAAAAGATATCAATCAACCAGAATCAAGTTGTTCCTTTGCACCAATATCACTGGCGGTAAATTCTATGTAAAATTCTTTGAATTCATTTGGAAACTAAAAGATGTATTGGAAAAAACAGTAAATTTATTGATTGTGCGATATCAAAGCAATTGTTTTCTTTCATTGGCCGACAGTAATATCACAACAACACAATGTCATCATTGATTTCCATCATATTCAGCCATATTTCATTCCTCTGTTTAGCGTCACATCAATAATCTTTTTAAAAAGGCTGCATTCTTAATGGCCGTAATGGCATATGCAAGACTTGAATCTTATGTAAAACAACAATTTCTTTTTATCGTTTGGTCATGGATGATATTTGGCAAACATACCTACAAGCCAAGCTTGGGGTCATTCTTTTGAAACAGAAATCATTCACTTAGGCCAATAAAGGATTTGATTATCACCAAAGAAAAGTTTCTCAGCTGCATGCTTGCCCAGATGTTGACACCTTGGGCTTTTTTCTGTTTTTTGTTTCACATCTTGTTTGCTCAAGAGCTGAAGGCTAACAAATTCTACCACTAACAATGTATTTTAACCAAGAGCCTAATATTTGACATTTTGTCACGTTTCTTTGTGGACACAATTTCTAACAAATTCTTTACTGTACAATCAAATGTCTCCATCAGGTGTCTGTTACAAGATGACCACTGAACAATTGAAAAAGAAATCACCAAAAGTTTGTGTTTACTCTGTAAGTTTTTGACCCTGCCATAGAAATGTGTCTTTTAGTAAAATTGAAACTTTAAGTAAACAAACATACTTTTCACAAAGCAAGCTTCTGAAATATACATACCTTCCAGACATCAAGAAAGAAAGCCAAAAACATACATGCATATTCTCAAAACCATTTCTATATCCTTTTAATACTAATACATACATAACATAAAGATTGACCGTCATTTCATCAACAATGACAAAAAGTACGAAACAATTTTTATAATATCATCCCATAGAAAAAGAAAAGTGCTGAAGTGATGTTGCATTCATTGAAAATAAAGGGGTTCAAAAAAGAATGTTGAGCTTTGATGGCTGAGGTATTTTGTTGTCAAAGGAATATTTAAAAACAGGAAAGTAAAGCAATCACTACAGTAAAATGAAATCATGCTCAGGTTACTTCAAATCCTAAGAGGATTAAGATTTTTTTTGAAAAATGCATTACTAAAACCTTGGGTAGCCCTAATGTGCCAGCTTAAACCTACTTCAACATTTGAGATTTTTATAATATTCTACAACTGTACTTTATGAAATATGTAAAGAAAGGGCAATGTTCACCAAGGACAACTTTCCTGATTTGAAGGGTTACTTTTGATTGGTTTCCTGATTTGTAATTAGAAAATGGCAAGTTGATAGGCTTAACCATACCTTTGAAATTGTATGTTAAAATCATCTGAACAAAGTTAATCCCTGTACTTCATCTCCAAACTGAACATTAGTGAAATTGAATCTTTACATTAACTTGTGCAATTTTATTTATGCACAGTAGGCCCAATATGATATACATTACACTTCCCATAAAGAGAAAAACAGGAAACTTATCAAAAACTTTCATAATATAAGAACTAATTTAGGAAAAAAAATCATGTAATTTTTTAGGCTCTCATAAACAAATGAAATTGCATGTTATTTAAAATAATAATTACAGAATGATAATGTCAAAAGGACACATTCAAATCATCAAAGAAATAAACAGCAATGAACAATTTTGCCAACTACACAACAAAGTTTCTTTCGCTTCTCCTCGATCTACCCCATTTATAAGACCAGTCAACTTTTAGTTGTTATTTTATTACCTGATATATACAAGTAACAACTTGTGCATAAGTTGCAAACTTCGGAGTAGACCCATTCACTGATTTCTTCTTCATCTTGAATATTCCTTCTCTGTCCTTTTAGATCTATTTCTTGTTTTCATCCCCACCACCAATAGCTCACATATGTTTTGTGCAAAATGACATCTATGGCTCTTCTCTCATCAAAAGTCAAAATTGCATTCTTTACAGTTTAGTCCTTAAAATTGTTTCTGTCCGAATTCATTGCCATTCTTGCAGAGAATAAGAGCTCTACAAGTGATCATTCCAATGCACAAGATGAATAATTGTGGTCAATTTCTAATTCTCATTTCGTTAAGATATTTCCTTTTGATTCTGTTCAAAATCCTAACAAGAATGTAATGACTTATTCAGCAAATCCAGTGAGTGAAAGAAGCATCAATGACCACTGTGTCCAAACAGAAAATCAAACCTGAAATGCCTTATGATCAAGACTTAAAAGGGCTTTTATTTTACCGTTCTATAGTTAACGATAAAGCCTCTGTATTGCCTATAGAAATACTTCAGTTTTGAATGAACTATGGCATGAATATAAGCCCTGGGCTCATTGTAATAATAAGTAAACTTCTTCAAATGTTGAGAATGAGTTGTTCTCAATTCTCACACAAAACTTCAAACATGTTCATCAAATATACATGGCCTAGTGTTCCTATGAAGCAATTATAGCTATTGTTAATGGAATATCCAAAAAGTAAAATGATCCCTTTGTTAAAAATGACCTACTCAAATGAAAGTTGTGATTTTACTTCAAACAGTCAAGATTTTTTTGAAAAGTCTCATATGTATTCACCATTCCCCCAGGTCTAATGTGTACAAAAATCACAATGTCAACTATTTTTTTAACATCAGGCCCCTTGTGGCAATCACACTATTCAAATAAGAGACAAATTATACCATGTTATTCAAATAACTTTTTAAGTTTTTACCATTTAACAAATGCCATAGAAAGATGTGAAAGTCAAGAGCAAATAAGAAAAGTGCAACAAAATAGCAAAGACCATTTATAGAACAGAGTTAAAATCTCCAAAAAGTACAACTTGATCCACGTGGTAATTCATCTACAGGCAAAAATTACTTGGAATTAAGTAACTGTTCATTAACGGGTTTAGTTAAGATCTTTTTTTTATAAATACCTTGAAGGGCTTTCCAGATAAATGCAAACTATAGAATCTAGAAATGCTCATACATGAAATTTCAATTAAATAAAGTATCCTTATATCATTGTATTTCTTTGTGTGTAAAACTTTGGATTGATAACAATTAAGATATTAAATAACATGACAAATGTAGTTTATGTCACTGTCCATACATTAAAGTGTTCAAAATCTAGGGAGATATTTGCAATGTGTCTCAAATGATGATGTCATATTCGTATCAGAAAAAAAGTCCATAACCTCAGTGTCTAGACTTGGTTTTTCCAAAGAATATATTTTTAAAAAAAACTCTTTCTGGAATAGCAAAATGCCAAAGGTGATATTAGAGGATGAAATTTTATTTCCACAGTAATGCCTAAAAATAAATTCTATTACTCAACTACAGATAAAATGTCAAGTTCAATCCCCATCGTATAAAAATGTGCTATTAGAATCTATAAAATATTGAAAGTCTTTACCATGAATAGCTCATACTGTACAATAAGATTTTTTTTCAAAGTTTGAATGCAATTCTAAGCCATTTTACAACTGGACTTGTATATAAATATGTCTCTTGGACCTAAAAGCAGTTTAAAAAGATGCCATGGTGATATGGCCAGGAACGTTAAATCAGCACAAAAAGTATTAAAAAAGGTCTGATTTATGCAATAACCTATAAAATAGAATGTACTTTATAATAGTACAAAACAATTTGAGTTTTTCTAACAAAATAACATCATGGATCGCTTGGGGGTAGGAAACCAAAGTCCAAGCTTTTTGTACGAGTTGATCACTTGAAAATTGAAAAAAAAACAAAAAAACACTGACCCATTCACTACAACTTACAGCATAGCAGGTTTGTTAGCAATTATCTGTAGTGGAAGTGATATCCATTCAAAAATGCACGAAAACTTTGTAAATCAAAATGGGCAACAATGCAAAACTAAAATAGTTCACTAAAGGTTAAATTTCTTTTCTATGAAGTGGTTACATAGCATCTCTAATACATGTAGCTTTTCATCGAGGAATGATAATTTTGTATGCAAGGTATACCCACCATAGAAATGTTTTGAACTGTAAATACCACAGTAATTTAGCAAGATGAAAGCCGTTTCAGCTTGAGAGAGTTTGATCCATACCCAATAGGGCCTCAAGTTCACATCCAAACAGCTTGTTTTCATCAACACTTTTATGGTAAAATTCATCAAGTGTTAAAAAAAATCTTGTAATCAAATAAATGTTATCAGAATGAAGCAAAGATGCAGAAACTATCTTACGAGACTACCTCTTGCATTGTGAAGACCAAAATAGCAATGCAATCAAAAACAGCACCCTGTAGGCCCTGTAAAACCAATAGATTCCTTCAGATGGCAATCAATGGGTTCATCCTCAGAATATGAGTGTGATCCAAAAGGTTAATCCTATAGAAAGGTCACACAATTGAGATACCATAGCAATAAAGAGTGAAAGGAACTCGTAATATAAGTGTCATTAGCTTTATTGGCTAAACACTTTAGAATACAAATATCTTTTTACCATTGTCAACAAGTCCTTATCCCTGTCTATCTCATCTTTCATAAAATGACATAATTTGCTGTTACATGACCATAAGTAAACTATCAAAACACTGTCAACATTGACCTCAATAAGAAATACAATCACATATAGTATATGTTTAGGCCAAATCTTAACATATGTTAAGGTTCCCAGTTCAAACCATTGCCCAGCTACATTGGTGCTTCCTTAAAGTACCCATACCAAGGGGGAGTAGATGGTTTACCACTATTCTATACTTTATATCAGACCTCTTAAAGTAACTTGGTCTAAAAGGTGCAGGCATTTTAAAAGAGAAACATGATCTTTAACTTCCTCAACTTTGCTCAGGCTTAGAAACATTTACTTGTAGGACAAGTAATTCAAAAAGATTTGGGCTACGGGCATATGAAAAAAAATCCTGTACACTCCCCAGGCAGAATCGGAAAGTAATATTGAATGAGTCCTTCCAGTAAATGTGAACACTTTAAAGTTGTTTTGGAATAGAAAGCTTTAACAAATGCCCAATAACATCTTTACCTGTATATATAAGCAATATAGTGGATGGTACATACCTTGTCATCTTCGTTTGTTTCCATCACAGAATCACACCCACAGAAATATAAAAACAATGATTTCTCTAAGCAATTTGTCATAATGTCATGACCTTGAAATTCATACTACAATATTCCAGATCTCATTGCATCACATCAGTTGACAATATAGCTTCCAGAGAGCAAAATCATTCCATCTAATATTGTATAATAATCATTTAAGAATTACACAAAATGATTTCAATACTACAAAACACAGGTGCTCTGTGTGACGCTAAGTTCTAAATGCCAATATATATCTGTGTTTTATTGATCTTTGACAAAAAGCCACCATGTTATCAAACTTTTTCAAGCAACGCAGGTCACAAAGGTCTGTAATATCCTGTGTATCTTTTTTTCACAAGGTAATCATTATTTCTCAAGTCAGGAAATAACGCTTTGATCAAGATATGCATAATGTACTAATCAAATACAACAACGCTTGTTGCCAAGCCGCACACAGCCTTTTAAAAACGCTTTCCATACTTTTATCACCCAAGCAGGTCAAAGATATCCATTGTAAAAATCATGGAATGTCAACACACATTATTTCTGTAATACATTAGGTAAAATGATATAATACTTGTGATTAATAATAAATGATTGTAATACAATTATCCAATTAATTTCATGACATTAATGATAGCATGTAATTAAGACATCAAAGGAACAAGCAGATTGTTTAACATTATGTTATTGTATACACAATTCATGAGTTTTTAACAATAAATGCCAGGAAGCATTTAGATTTACAATCGCATATATAATATATTTGTCACAGAATAGATGTTTCCAAATCCAGCTAATATAATCAAACAGTAAATCAAAGTCGGCTAGCCAATTCCAGCATTTTGACATGATCAAGACCAATGCATGGGATATTACAGACGCAAAAAAAAAGAAGAGATTCTATTAAAACTAAAATATGCCTGGAATGTTCAGAATATCAATATTAATCCATCAAAGATTTATGCTTCTAGGCAGGCGGTCTGTTTTTCTAGGAATAAATCCAATATCTGTCAAGCCTTAGAACACCTTGAAAAAGGTAAGCATTAAAGCATACATTGCTTTTTGCATGCATCGATCTCTGAAAGATCAAAGGCTGTCACAAGATGCTATGTGCAAAGGTAAAATTATATAGGAAGCAACACGCTATAGCGACAGACATATTAAATTAATACTGCAAAACAAAAGTAAAATCGGCCAACATAATAAAAACAATACAAAAAATCCATACATCAAAGAACAATATTTCATTATTCTCTCAAAAAGGTTCATTTTAAATCCTAACATATTGTGTAAGAGCTATCAAAATGCCTAAAGGATTTTTCTTTTACGAATATTTACAGTACCCAACTTCCCTTATACATCATCTTGCAGATGGCAAAATGTCTTGCACCTTTTACCTTATCCTTCTGTTTAATTTATGCAGAAACAAGAGCCCTTTAAGCCTATTATGACTTATATATAGCAGGCTGCATTCTTATTATTGTAAAGTATTTAAGATAATTGAGCATTACTTTCACCTGCTTTCAAAAGACCTTTTCACAATGAAACAAAAAGCTGAAAGTTCCTTTTAAATACTTTGTAACAATATTTTCATTAAAGAAATAGTTTGCTTTCATGTCATGTCAAACGACTATCTTAAAACCATGATTAAACAATTAGACTGGTTCAACATTGCAGGGATTTAATTTTTAAAAGACTCTAATGAGCTGTTTGGTTAGTCTATTCAAGCTTTTAATGGATGATATCTTTTTTTTTTACAAAGAATACAGTGAGAATGGTCTCCATCTATCCATACACAGAGATTTATTACTATTATTACAGAATTATTAACATTACCAATATGCCCTCGATAGACAAGAATGTCAATTTATTGCACAAAATTTCTAATTTGTCATTCATTTCCCAAGATTGCTATTGTAAAAGAATTTATGATATTGATCTTAAGAAACAATCTCCGCTCTTGTTTTATGACACAGTCAAGTAAAATGTTAATATATCATAAAACATTGCTCAAAGTTTTGATTATAAACAATAAATCATTATCTGGGGAACTCTTTTGGTTGCAGTCACCATGGCAACTATTTTCACTTCCTTTCCAAATACTGCCATGCTTCCTTTCCTAATTAAGATGCCCTTTTAAAATGTGTTTTTCTTGTACATGACACATTTTCCTGTTTGCTCTCTAGTCTATTATTGATCAAAATTATGCTTCTTTAAATAAATTCCCAGAATTCCATAAGTCAACTTGCTGTTTTCATCTTACCTCCATTCCTGATATACACTAAGTGACCCAGGAATCTTAATTGAAATTGTAGCTGATATGATGCAAAAAAAATGATATAGAGGTCTTGCATTACCTCAAAAATGTCACTTCCACTTGTAAACTGTTTGGATTTTCCCATAGCGATAGTTAATCAGATATCATAGCTTTCAAAAGAACTGCCAAAGTACAAATCAACCATTTCTGATTCTAATTAGATAAAAAAAAACTGACTTTAAAGTTGAATTAACAAGTTTAGATTGTTTTCTTAAATAGAATAAAAGAAATTCCTAAAATAGTTATACCTTATGATCGAAAACGTTAATGATAACCTTTTGCTCTGATATATGCTTATCAGCTGTTTCCCAAAAATAATAACATTGTAACAAGGTTTTCCCATGCTGGCGTTGTGACACCAATTAGAATGGAATTCTTTCTGTTGTATTTTGATCCATATCATTACCATAATACTCTACCTTCTCAGTTTACAACTTGATGGTGTGATTTTCTTACTCTAGAGTGATTCAATTTCCTGCACAGCCACTCGAAAATTTGTAAACCCTTGATATAAATATTTGACATTACTTATAAACACACAGCATACAATGCTATGTCAAACAGTCAAAGTCTACCACAAAGAGATCACAGAAATAAAAACCTTTTCAATAATCTTTCCATTTCCTTGATAGATTTGGTTGCTAGGACATGGATAGTTGCTTGGTTAATTCCTCGCAGATGTATTCCTGGAAAAGGAGGATTACAGTACTAAAGAGAAAATCTGTATTATAAAAAGAGATTATATAGCCATAGCTTATCTGTACCATATGATAGTCAGTGAAAACCTCAAGCTTCCGGTGACACAGACTCATGCTTGGGTACTTTTTAGCAGTACCAATATAAGTTTTTCAAACTTTGGATACCCTTCCAATATCCTGTAGGTATTGAGCCTACATGACAACATTGGTCACAAGCAGTATGAAACAGTGTTACTGACACTCCTCATATATAACCTAGTCATTCAATGGTTGAAGAATCTTTATAAAACACTTTATTTTTCCAGAAAGCTTTTCGGTAAGAATAATAAAGCCTCACCTACATTTTCTCCAATTCCTCTGTAAATATCAAAATTCTTCCCTTACAACTTCTAATCCATATATAACAAAGCAAACAAGTATTCTGATAATCACATACTCTATGGTTCCCATATACATACAAAATAGATCTGTTTCAGTCTGTCCTTGGTTAAAAGTATCAAAATTGCTTAGGTTGTGATCCCAATCTCTTCTACATTACAAAATATGTTGACAAATTGTTTTCAAATTCTTTTGTTATTCCTATATGTTTAGAAGTATTTGATTTGTCTTCACATCAAGACTCTTATAGCAACAAATCTTGGCATTTGTAATTCTAAAAATCTGATTTGATATCAGCACCTCATACTAATCAGACCACATGTATAGGAAAAGAAAACAAAGAAATAAAACAAAAAGACAAAAGTATGGAATATTGCCACTTTACAGTTACCATACTTGACCATTGTGTTAATATTTGGTCCTTATTTGAGTCTCTGTGCCTAGTACCCTTCCAGGTCCACAATCTTGGTGAAGTGTCCCTCAATAAGTTAATATTTCAGATTCTTGTCCAGGGACATTATTGGCTAAATACTATTCCATTAGAAAAAATATGAATGCCAATGCTAAAAATAATCCAATATCCACTTTCCTACCTTATTGGCTTTATTTTTCCTATTACCACACAGCATGTTTCTGCGACTGTTTATCTCAATCCCGTTGAATGTATGAACTTTAAATTTCCATGAAACGAAAGGCAATTACAGCACATTTAGTCTTCTTGTCTAAATCCTTTATCTCCACCATCAATGCATACAATACAATATATATAATGTAAACACATGCTACAAATCAAAATCTTATTCCTAATTCCTTCTCTATCCAATATGATTTACATATAATCCATCACAGCAAAAGTCAAATCACACCTCTTGTGACTAGTCCTATTTATTCAGGAACTTTCCAAAACGTCAAAACAAAGCACATCATATGTATAATCTAATCTTGGCAAGTCTCTAAATATGTGTGCGTGAGTTGATCCATTATATCTCCAGATTAGCTCGTCTCATTCCAAGCAGATTTGTCATTTTATTACCTTTCCTTTTTGATAATATTTAAACAGACAAAACAGGCCTGTGTATAACCATCTTGCCAAATCCTAGTTGTGGTGTGTCTCATGTTTACAAACAAGTCATCCTGGATTTGGATCTATGTCCATTAACTAACACCCTGTAACTTCTTAGGCTTCTTAAAACCTCATTAATCTGCAATTTTCTGAACCTTAATCCTATTCTGAACATTCCAAATCCTATTACATTCACATAGGATTAAATGGCAGCTTATTTTTATTGATCCAATCACTGGTAAATCATATGGTGTAATCGACACTTATAACAAAAACAAGACATGGAAACAAATACTAATAACATGTTCTTCCAAAAACGATCAACCCCTCATTTACAAAAGGAATACAAATATTGAGCCGTCAAAAAAACTAATGTGCATTTTTCCATTTACAAGATTTGAAAAGAATATTGATTCCACCACAATAATTACCAAAAATAATGACAGAAGCAAGCCTGGCAAAATGTCTTTAGATGTTTGAGATTTCAGATATATATACAAAACAAAATGTTTCTACCACTTCTAAAGCTGCAAAAACTAAACAGCTAGACATCATCATATGCCAAGCTTCCAAAATTGTCTGCATACTTGTGATTTTTTCTTAGATAAAACCTTGCACAAAAAGAACTAAATATCAGTTGTAATTATCTCAATAAGATAGCTAATCATAAACATCTGTTCGACTTCTATCTAAAATACTATCAGATATTTTGCAATGTGTCAGTAACTTTTTTGAATGACAAGAAGTTTTCTGTATTCAAATGAAATGGTAATTTTTTTTATCAAGTTGTATCAATGCAATTGTATGGATACTTATTGAACACATTTTTCTATAAACAAAGCACTTGACAGATTTATGTGTCAGACCATTTATTTTATCATTGGTGCATACAACTTGCTTATTAGGTTTTTTTTTGTTTCTGTATGAGATGAATGCACCCCTCAGAGAATTATAAACACCTAAACTAAATCTCAACCAAATATCAATACAAATGCTATAGTAAATATACCTAGTCATAACATTGCAATGACATGGAACAATATTCAAACAATATTTTTCAAAGACAAAATTGATCAGTTTATATAACAAGGGAAAAAAAACATAATGAAAAAAAAAAGATGGACAAGATTCAACACAAATCTATCGAAGATAAAAGGATATTCCAAAAATAGACATTAAAGTGGCAATACATGTTATATGACAAACTTTAACACTATATATCTTTTCATGAGAAAAGCTCTATAAAGTATTGCCATTGAGATCCAGGTATTGATCTTGTGAGATAAAGTCTTGTTCTATTCAAACTGACATGACTCTGCATTGGTTTTTCTAAATCAGAAATTAGAAATGATTGAATTTCGATAATTCTCATTCCACCAAATTCAATTACTTAATGAAAACCAGTATACTTACAATGCAGTGTAATGTTATTAACTACTTTGTGCTATATGCATTCTCGAGTGTCTTGTCGCGTCTTTTCAACAATCAGATAGTGATTTTTGAATTCTCCACTTGAAGTTAATATGCATGAACATACATCTACATATTCCTTCTCTCACGTGAAAGGGGTACTTACTCAGTGGTCAAGTCTTTGCATGTCTTCACAGTTGACCAATGAAGATGCCAATAAAAACTTGACAAATAGCACCCTTGGGTGGAGACGATACTCCACTTATAGTAAGAATGGAACAAAACGGTTCTAAACGCAAACAAAAGTTTAATATTGTTGCAGAAATAGCACTTGAAAGTTGAAGACAAACCTTTTAAAATACAATGTTTGACAGTTTGGTCCTTTTTAGCCTGAAGCAAAATGCCTGCTGTGAACGCATTTATTCTTACTTTGTATTTACCAGTCCAATGTACATGTGTACAGCTATATATGGTAATATGCAGATACTTACGCTGAAGGGGTGGTTGTCGTCCAAATTATTAACATGTGTGGACGGGGTACACTTGAATCTATACAAGTGTGGACCAT
>JAVSBT010481198.1:0-19120 GCA_033118115.1 Pharyngocirrus eroticus
CTTAAGGGTGGATGAGGGTCTAATCGTTTATTTTGATAAGCACAAACTGATATCCCAAATTATCATTTTCAATAAAAAGTAAAGCTATAAATGTATATATTTTTGGCTCAAAGACATCTCTAGCCATATACAGTTTGATATTTATAACTTAAACATTTCTGCACTTGAAAGGGAGAATGAGGGTCCCAAAAAGCAATTTGACCCTGATCCCCCCTTAACTCTGAAATTACCAAAGTGATACAATGTGTGATACAATATTAATTTCCAGACATCTGCCATCCCGTCAGCAGGGCTGCCCAATCATTTATCACATTGTATAAAATAAAGTTAAAATGTCTCAGAGGACACCGCATATATCAATTAGGTTTTGTTGATATCATCAAAATTGTATGGATCATTAGCAGACAGTCTCCAATAATGGAGCATAATGGATTAAAGGCAACATATTGAATATATACACACTTATACATAAACTCTTTGTTGAAAATGAAAATTCTTGTTTGTGATTGGGATGAAAGATCAAAAGCAAAGTGTCGATATGTGTATGTATCGTCTTGCCCCCTTTCCCTTTCGAATTTGCAAAAGTTTTACAGAACGCATACAATTGCTTTCCCATCCTCCCATCAATAAAAAAACATCTGACTTATTGTCCATTATTTAAGTGTCCTATCTTTTCTTAGACTTAAAATAAATACATTTTTTAGCCCGACAGATACCATAACATTGTGTCAATAGCATCTTTTGCCATGGCTGTGCTCACCCTAAGCACCGTTCAATTGTCAAGTCTTAGCATCATAAGAGGAGACAATGGGCCTAGGATCCATCCCACAACTATAAGCTATCTCCTACGGTAAGCCTCTCTAAGCTTCATGACTATCAAAGATGTCCCAAGCTAAGCTAGTGTTGATCTCCTATGCCAGTCACATCCTACTTGAGACAAGTTTTCCTTTAAATTGAACAATCTCTATAAAGTTCTATGCAGTAGAAAAACCCGCTCTGAGACAGTGTCTTTTGTGAAAAAAATGTCATTCATCCGCTGCTAATATAGGTCATAAACCACAAAAAAAGCCGCTTAAATGGAAGAGATAGTTGATGGTACTGACAGCATCTTCCGTCCATATCCCGGCAAAAGGAAAACACATTCATTGGTATTTGTATCAGAATTTAAAAGACTTACACCATCTCCCTTCTTTTGATGCTGCAGCTATCTTTATTCATGACTTACAACTGGTTTTCTTTCATTTGAAACAGGAAATCTTGATTTATTTGAGATTCAAACCACTTGCTACAATACACGATGACATTTATACACAAGTTTATGGCCCTGACAAGATGATTTTGTCTTGGCGGCCATTGGCAGCCATTCCTTGTAATTCACTCCCAGATTGTTTTGTATCAAATTGATTGAATTTCAGCTTTAAAATCAAGTCTCAGCCTGTTAAAATGATGGGACAATTCAAGAATACTTGAGTACCTGTCAACAACATCACTTTCCATTGCCAAATTAATTGTAAAACAGACATAAAGTACTACAGATACCCAGAGAAACATTCTAGATATGATAATCAACATTGGCACTGTTGTCATAAACAGAAAAATACTTCAAAATATTATGAAATATCATGACCTTGATCTAAAATTTATGCTTCCAAGAATTTCCCCTCTAATGGTTCGCTAGTGTTGATGTTTAAAGCATTTTCAAAACCCATTAAAATATTTTTTTCACAATATTTTTGTATCAAATATTCAATTCTAATGCCAGAACCTCCATTAGTTTTTGATACAAGGAATTTTAACCTTTACCAAGCAGACATGATTAATCAATTTTCCAGTAGTTTCCCTTAAAAAGGCCATACCATTGACAGGATAACAATACAAAAAAATTGAAAAGTCTTAGTCACAAGTTTAAGGCCATCAACCCTAACTCCTAATGACAGGAAATGACATTTTTGCTAATTGCAATATTCATCTAGTTATGAAATAAAAATGTTACTTTTAGTCTTCTGTCGATTCATCTAAGCAGTTATCCTAAAAGTCAATGATTCGAACTTTTGACTGTTTATATTTGAACCCCTAACCACGAGCATTCAGATTGAAAGCTTGATCTGTTAAGAGTTAAAATTATTGGTGAATTTATTGTCAAAAAAGAATTGGGTCAGATTGGTAGATTTAAAACAAAAACAATCTAAGATCCATTCAATTATCTATATCCAATTTAATGTGGAAATCAAAATGATCAAAAACAATAAAAGGTGATACAATAAACCTCTACAATATCCAAGCATTAGAAGATTTCATCAAATGTCAAGGTCAAATGGTTCCATGATCTCATTTATCCAGATATTAAATGATTGATGATTTGACCTTTGATGAAGCTATAGAAATCTACTCAATAGAATCCCCTAATAGGATCAACAGCTTGAAAACATGTCCAGAAATCATCAAGAAATGATTCCATGGACTGGACACGATGAGATCAATTGTCCATAGCTAATACAATAAAATGCATTATGCTTAAACAAATACACTTGTGGATACAGCCATTGGACTATTGGGCTAGCAGTGTACTTTATAATTCACAGCGATGTATGAGAGATCACACTTGAAAAACTGTCAACATTCTCAAATATTACAAACCTAATTAACCTGTCATCTCAATAGAACTAATGCTACTTTTTATCTGAATAAATGATGCGGTCATTCATAGGTAATGTTAAGATCACACATGAATGCTTGAACCATATGAATTCATTACAAAGAATAAGCATCTATAATGATATCAGCACTACTAATATTTGGGGAAAAAACATGTACACTTTATACCACAAGTCTTCTGGCATGTCTCATCGTGAGCTACTTTAACCCATGTGGTAATGGGAGAAAGACTTCCAGATGTGAGACTTGTACGTAGGGGTGTGTAGGGTTACACATGTATAGCCAAAAATAAGTAGTAACATTCCCTTCACATATCTATTATTTTTTCTCTCCCTTTTACAGAAATATCAAGACTAGAAAAGCTCTCAACCCTCCAACTCAAAAATAATAATATTTTTTTTTGATTTTTCCAGTGATTTCTTCTGTAGTAAAAAGCTAAATGTTATGACAATCAAGGCCAGGGATTAGTGAAAACTCTTGTCTGATTGCTTGGAGGAGGACATGATGTCATGGAAGATGTCATGTAAGATGTCACACTTGACAGCAGCCTGTCCAAAGATCTTTAGTTTGAAATCTTCTATCCTTTAACATAGTGACAATATTTCCTGAATGCTTTACTTTGTAAATGGTTACAGCCTTAATTGAATCTGTAGTTAAATACTTTGATTGCTTATAAAGCCATAGAATCCTTAGATTTTGAAAAAAAAGTGTTTGATAATTGATAAAAATATATGTACTTTCTACAAGGTATTGTATAGAAAAAGTATTTGTTTGTTTGGCCTGTGACATTTTGATTGTATACATTACAAAAATCAAACATTGTAAAACCTTAATAAGCAAACATTCTTGTCCATGACTGCAAATAGAATCTCAAAATTAACTTGTTTTCATTCAATGTAATTCTTCCATTTCCTGGAACATAATAACAGTAAAATGTTACAATTGGTTTTCATTAGAAACATGCCATAAACAAGTCATAAACAAGCCATAAAGACAATGAACTCCTCTCTATCCACTGAAATATGATCTCATTCAAAAACAAAGCAGAGCCCATATGCTTTATGCTGGGTAACCATTAAGAGCCCAAATCAGGTTGAATCTTTTGGGATTGGAGATGTACTCTCATTTCTTGTCCAATTTGATTAAGTGAAAAATAGCTCATAATCCCTGGGTGAAAAGCTATCACATGTTGAGGATAAATCAAGCACCAAGCTATACTTTAATAGAGGGTAGGAAAACCCTTTGGGGGCCCCTAAAATGGCTTCACCTTTAGCTTGATGTTATGGAGGTCACTGCTGCAATTTGTTCTCATCTTCTTTTTGGTGATTTGGTAGAATAACAACCTTATCATGCAAAAGAGAACATATTCCTGACAATTGGCATGCAGTAAAAAATACATAAAAGGACATAATGCTATTGGTGGTGGTTTGATTTTCATCCTGATGTCTTTGACATTAAAGTAAGACAACATCCCTCACACATCCCTAATCGCAATACATCCCTCATCATGACAAAAACTAAAGCAAAAAAGTCAGGTAATAGGATCATTACACATGAGCTTCATTTCATCATATGTTACTGCATTGATCTGTGGCTTACCTAGGCACATGAAGGCATTTGTACAGAGGTATGAGAGAGAAGAGAAACTCAACCACAGGAAGGTAGCAAGAAAGACACTATAAGAGAATAGTGACACAGAGTGGCATTGCAAAATTACAAAAATGCATGGAATAGGATTTTTCAAATTTAAAGCATATAAAAGATGATTTGTTTGCCCCTTCTATTTTTTGTAATTACTTGTATCTTTTGAAAGCACTAGGGACCACAGTCACAGGGGCCATATATCAAGTGTTTATATAATGAGGAAACAATGATTTTTGACACACAATTGTTTTCGTAATATTTTTTGGAAAAAATAGATAAACTAAATTCAGCTATAAGTAGTAATAATGTCCGACTTGCACACTTTTCTAGTCACCAATATGCCTTTTTGACACATTTTTATACATTCTATGACAAAGAAGTTGATTTGTGTTCGTTCTTTCCAAATATAGACCACTTATAGTCTTACGTAATGATTTCTGTAAAATGAGACGAAAGATCTTTGATTGAAAAACAAAAATAGCTCAAACTTCAACAGCCATTTAACAGTCCTGTGTTTGAGCTTTAGATCAATTGGTGGTATTTTTAGAGAAGGAAATAAGCATTTTTAGGTCACTTCAACTGGCAGAGACTTAATCAATCCGCATTTAATCCAGAACTAATCCAGGCTAATCCTTGGCAAGCTGTTCTAATGGATCAGGTCACTGTCAACCCTAGGGACAGTGTTAAAAAAGGTGTTAAACCTGTCACATCCGTTACACGTACCCTCAACACAATTATAGAATCAAAGAAAAATCTTATTTTTGTTCAATTTCAGTGAATCCAAGAATAACTTGAAGTGGACACTTCAAAAACACATCAAAGTCACGAAAGATTCTATCAAAAAAACAAGATACATTCTTGACACTTTTCCACTACATGGGGAGTTCAAAAAGGTTATGGACACAAGATATTATTCTATCACTTAATTTTTCAAATTTGCTAGACCCCGATTCAATTTTTCTGGCTCCCCATTCAATCTCTTTTAAAATTGATATTATTTCTCTTATAGAAAAACTTATTTTATTGTATAAAAATCTCCTTTTTTTAATATATTCCTTTAGATGATTCTAGAAAAGGAGATTACCATATGCAATAAGTACCTCACACCCCATAAACCATCTCGTTGTTCATAAAATATACATAAAAACACCAATAAACAGTCATTCATATTGCATTCTATTGTTGTCTTATGACACAGATCTGTTTTATGAAACAAAAAACACCCTAAAGATAATGGTCTGTCAATATGGTTTTGTATTCATCCATTTTTTCAATACTGATTTAGGGATTAGCTTTGAGGCAAAAAACATATATGTTTATGCTTCATAAAAGCAAGTCAGATTATTAGTTGTTGCACAATATAATCTGCACTCTGAGAAGGTTGTTGAACTCAATATCTGATTCAAAATTCACTTTTAATGTAAGGGATAAACATTAACAACCTTCATCTTAAAACAGAGCGAAATAGACCAAATCTAAAAATCCTGATGACATTTGATTTACATTGCCATTTCCCTTGCTTTCATTTTGTGATTCTGAATATCATTGGTTTATATTCAATGTCTTCTTGGACACATTTTTTCTGGTTACTCAGCTGGATTTGAGATCATTTTTCACAGATAATCATCTCCTCAACAGGTTGTTTGCTCTGGAATTATTTTGGTCAGTCTCCAAGGTCCATTTATGGCCACTAACAGCATCAAAATAATGTCTAAAATATCCAAACTACCTCATCCATATTTAGGGCTTGTTTGCTCTAGAATAATTTTGGTCCGTCTTTCAGGCCCATTCATGGCCACTTACACCTTCAAAATAATCTCTAAAATATCCAAACCACCTCATCCTAAGGAAAAGGGCTCATACCCTTAATGGTCAAAGGTCAACTTGAATCGCATATAAAATCACTCCATAACATTTGTAATCTTTTTTCAAAGCTTTTGATTCAATATGAACAACTCTTCCCAAACAAGCAGATGTTGCTTTCACAGGCATTAATCCATAGACACATTTTAAAGAGATTTCCTGAACCCTTAAAGGACAACTTCAAAGATATTGAGGAGAAATGAAATGCTTTTCTCAGCCTTTTACACTAAAGCAGGAGTCCTTGACCTTGGTGATTTGCCATAGAAGACATGGAGTATTCATAAGTAGAAAACAGTTTTTATCTTATTCTATCTTTAGAATAACATACTTATCTGATCTCATTTTTTTCTTTAGTGTTTTATCTTAATTTGGAGGGGGGAAATAACATATTTGACCCCGATATCTTTTTGATTTTGATCCTGATTGGTCTTGTGATAGCTGTGTGATATGGAACTTGATTGCATTCAGTTCAATTATGGTGATTATATTTCAAAGACACTAGCTTTGTGTGAAGAGTCTATGAACATCACATTGGGTGGAACTAAAAGATTAAACAAAGGTCAAATACAGAATCTGATACTATTAATGATCTATATGTCACCATTAAAAATAATCAAAAGTAACATCTTGAGGCTTGGCTACTAAGCAGTACATACCAGGGTCAACATATCAAAGTGTGTACTCTCGAGTACACTACACAGTACTTCAATGTTCAATGACTGTTCTTGGTACAAAACATTCCCGTTTAAGTAATACAAATATATGTACCTGGTTTTTTAACAAGAAGCTCAAGAATAAAATGAAACTAATTCTGTTCTATGATTATTTATAACCCTTTTTTATGTTACATTTTCATAAATTCCACACATAACAAGAAGTACACATAAGTCCTATGAGCGGCCATTTTTAATTGTCCCACTTTCTAATTCAACTCTTGTTTTTCCTGAGTATTCCTTTGCACTTTGAATTATCCACAGATCACCTGAGGTTACTTCCCTGCTCCATAAATTGTGGAAATTACTTTCATGTGAAATGATTAGATGAGTATTTTATTAGAAAATCAATATTTTTTACCATCTATCTTATATCATAGTGCATGGTGGTATATGCTTCATGATAGCAAGATGATCGCAAGCATATCATAAAAACCGGTGGACAAAAATCTAGAATGAGCAGGGCTTTCATTGGTGTGGCGTAATCCTTGGTGGTGTATATTTTTACTGTTTATTTTATATCATGCCCATGGTGGTATACGCTTTGTGATAGCAGGATTATGGCAAGCATATCATAAAATCTGGCAGACTATAATCTAAAATAAGCAGGGCTTTAATCAGTGTGGTGCAATCCATGGTGGTGTATTCCATAATGGTGTTGGTTTATAAAACAAATATCTTGAGAGAATGAGAAATTATTAATGTGCAACTAATGCCAGAAACTGTACCAATTTAAAGAAAAAGAAAAAAAACACTGTGTGTACAGTGTACACTTTAAAAAACTGTTATGTCAACAATCAAACATGGCTGCTATACCAAACAATATCAAAGAAGGTTAAATTTATGCATTGGTTGTCCGTTATTTCTCTACAATGTTGCTATTTAGATATATTAGGATATTTAGAACACATTCTTATATTGTGTCCTACAGTTCAGAAACTCAATAAGTTGGTTATAGAAACTAGTTAAAAGTGGGTTTTCATCTGAGCTATGGGCATGAGATAAGTCTAGCTTGTTCATTTTCCTACCCAGTGTCATGGATTCTGTCCCTTAAAGAACACAGATGACAATGGCTGAAAACAATGTCATTATCTGTCTCTCCACTCTCTACTTCCATATAATCATTTTTAATGACACCATAATTGAAAACCCCTTCCAGGGCTCTTTGTGAGAACAATTCATAGAACTGATCAGCCTGCCCTGGGAAAAAAAACCTACTCCTTCTACTTCTACCAATAAATATAACATTATTAAAAAGATATAAGGAGTAAAGAGTTACTTTCATACAACAATGAAGCATCCATTACAGACAATTTAAAAGACCACAATTCCTTAAAACAGAAAAAAGGCGGACATTTTCTTATAGAAACAATGTTCCATAAAAGTCCTATTATTTAATTTAAGAGTTTCTGGATGTGTTTTGTCATTTTTATGTATGACAGGTACAGCAATTTTAGTGATTTATATAGCTCTTGTCACTTGTGATTTATAATCAAATTATTTATATAAAAAAGGGCTATAAAAAGAGACAAGTTATATGGGCCAATAATTTTCATTTCATGATCAGAAATTGTTTTATGTTTTTGCTATAGCATATCTATAAGTACAAACTAATCTTTCTTATCTCATTTTATTCCAATTTATCTCTTATCTGAAATTGTAAATTATTTTATGATACCTACAAGAAGAACATGTTTCTTTAGCATTGGTACTTGCATCACTTTTGAAAGTTTCCTAAGAGAAAGGATTTCTAGAGTGTTTTTCTATCTTTTTGTTTTTTTTCTTTCCTCATAAGCACAATAAATTCATATAGTCGACCAATTTCTGTTTTAACAAGGTATCATAATGGATTTAAATATCATCATTATGGCATTTTATTGAAAGACAATGGATAAGAAAAAAAAATAATTAAAGACATTTTTCTTGAAATTTATTCCTTATTGCATACAAAAGCTATAACTAAGATTGTTTCTCTGAAATGAAATCAGTTTAGCATCGCTTCTCAAACATCTCTATGATTGAAATTTTGGTCATAAGTCTTCTTTTATCACAATGACCTTGCTATCAAGGTCATGATCTCCAATCAATACTGCCATCTTGGTGACAAGTATTTGTACTATCAGTCTTTTGGCAGCCATATTTTTTTTCATGATATATGAGTAAGCTGGTGCCCCGTTCTTCTCCTTTTTCTTCATTTCTTTTCTAAGAATCTCTTAGGGCTAACCTTGCAGTAAAGCTCTTTGGCCGATGAATTGAACTAAAGAAGATTAGCTTTGAAATGTTTCCATCCCCCCAAAAGCTCAGAGGAAAGATTTATTCTCAATTTTGCCTTTCTTTGTTGTGATTTACATGACAAGTTCAATTCCTGCGTTGTAAGTTGTAGTGATTTAATACCGTTCCATTGGGAAATAATGACCTAGATAAATTCAACCTATCAAATCAACTCTTCCTTAATGAACTCCTGTCAAAAAGGTCAAGGACATTGATGATCAAAAATCACTCTATACACTGCCAATAATTACACTGTATAATTTTCTTTGCAACACAAAATAAAAGTACACACCCGACCCTAAAAATGGAAAATGACAAGTGTCAAATTGTCAACACTAAATCACAATACATACCTGACCCCAAAAACGGATAATAAAAAGTGTCAATTTCTTAACAAAAAGGCAAAACCTAATCTTAATTCAATTTACTAGAAGCTTTCACTACGCTTATAGATACAAGACACTGAGTCCAATACAAAAGTCTATTTCACAAATTCCAACTATTTGATATTCTACTCTGACATTAAAAGAACCCCTGACAAGTTCAACAAGCTAAATCTTTCTTTCTATTTTGATATTCCACGAAGCTTTAAGATTGAATGTAAAGACCAAGTCTTCTATATTCCCAGTGATTGATAGCTGTTTCTGGTTTCAAAAAGGCATTTTAAATCAATTGGAAGAGTCAAATCATATGCTGTTTGCCCAAACAACATTGCTGTAGTAATGCCTTCATTTTCATGTGCTTATTTCATTCCCAGTCACGATTTTCTCACATTCTTTTTTCTATTCTTCTCTCCCCTTTTTTGTTGTCCTGCTACTTTCCTTCAATTGAACTGTTCACAATGTAATTTAGGTCGTGGCTCTGTACTCAAGGAGATTGTAATAGTTGGTAAGGCATTCACATCCATCCTATCTACATCCACATTCTCTATAACATTTAAATCCACACACATTCTTTTAACATCTAGATCTTCACATATTCATTCACATCGCAGGGGTTGATTTACTTGTGGGGCCCACAAACATAATTATTAAGAAAATCTCAACATTTCTAAGGGTCTCACCCTGTATTTTATAATGGGGCAAAAACAGTCGGTCTCCCAGTCCCTCAAGTAAATCGATCCCTGCATCCATTCCATTCACATTCACATATGTATCCATTCAATCCACCCTTACATCCACACCCACATCTTCATTCACATTTACAGCTACATCCAATCCATTCACACCCAGAGCTACCTTACATCCACATCCACATTATCATTATCATTCACATCTACATCCATTCCATTCACATCTATATCCACATCCTCATTTACTTCCACATTCACATATTTACATCCACATCCATTCCATCCACATCCACATAGTGTTTTCTTGACAACTCCCACATTCTAAGAATTGGCATATAAATTTCTTCTTACTCATAAAAGAGGTCAAAACTAATCAGTAACTTTTCATTACAATCATGGTGTTTTTATGACTGTGTTTTCATTTCTGTGTCATTTCTTATTCAAGATTGTAGGTCTTGATAATCACTAAATAACACAGTCCATCTTTAATTACTGCATTTATTTGCTTCAGAATGAGGATGTTTTTGGAAAGGCTTCTATTTAGAACACTGGTCACAAAATACACAGGACGATTACTGGCAGAAGTCAAATAAAAAATAGCCTGATTCTGCATAGTAATATGGCTATATACACAAACTCTTGACTGGGGGCTGGGATTATGGCATATCTATTCAAGAAAGAACTTAGTCATCACTATCTATGTTGTGTTAAAGTGGGGCTGATTGAATCATCTCCGAGGGTATGTCACAATAGGGGGTAGTCACTTCAAATGGACCACAATGTGGCAATTCCTTTTCAAGTGTCCCACCAGGACTAGTCTAGTTGCTGGCTCATATCACATCTTATGGCTTTGCTCAAATGAGATGAGATAGACTGGGAACCTGACCAAGCTGTTGAGTGATTTTTATGTGTCTTAGGGGGCTTGAGATTGATAGTATTGTTGTGTTTACAAGCACTTGGCATTTCTTCTGCGTATATGGAATCTGTCATAAATCAAGAAAATTAATCTTTGCTTTGACATAAAAATTGCACAAAATGCCTACTGGTGAGATAGACTTTTAACATGCGTGTCAAAAGTAGCGATGATATATGATAAACTGTAGGGTAAAGTTGATAGTATTTCAGGGTATTTTATTCTGTAGACACCATATAAAAAAACTTGTTTTTTAGACTATTACTACTGAGGAAAACTCTTACGCATGATAAAAGGGTGTACAGAATTCATTCAAACTGTAAAAACCCTTCTTTATTCCTGATAAAACAGGATGTTACCTGCCAAAAATAAAAGAATCTATGAACATTTTGTTTTGTTACAATATATCCACTGTAAACATCACACCACATAGTCTTGAATTTTCCTTAACGTTTTTCTTTTTACCACAAAATAAAAAAAAAAGTCCCTTTTGTTCAGCTTTTTACATCAGCTTTTTCAATTGTTCTCAACAACATCATAGAATTGTTTTTGAATGAATTTACAATCAAATTAAAGAAAAAATCAAAAAACAAACAATGAAGCAGTATGAAAGGAGCATACTACAAGAAATAAATTCTATATCTTATTCCTTTGAAAGGCGAAATGCAATTGTTTTTTTTGTTAACAAGAAGCTATGTAGAAACAAAATAAACACTAATCAGAATATGTTTTTTGTTTTTATTTTCAAATGTCATCTAGATAAAATCTACATTATCCATTACCAACAAATAATTCATAAAATTGTATCTCCGAAAATCATGTTTGCTTGATTTATTTTCAAGACATGCTATTGAATTTTCTGATGTTCTGAAGATGACATCATAAGATATTCGAAAATTCAACAGCACGTAAATTGTCTTGAAAGTAAATCATGCAAACATGATGTTCAGAGTTGTTGTTTTACTGCATTTCAAAATCTACATCTCAGGCAAACTATGTAGCAATACCCTGTAAAAGAACCCCAACAGAACCCCCAGAAGTAAAAGAGCAAAAGAGAAAAAGCATTGGTCAATACAGCCACAGGTCAATGACCCCTAAAAGAAATATAAAAATGAACAACACATTTATCACAATACTCTCTTAGAAAAGAATATTGCCACACAGAAACTTCATCAAGTTGACAGTAAATTGTCATTTCATGAATGTTGCTATCAAGAAAATGTCTCTTTCCTTTTTGGACGCACTGTCTTTCACTGATGTCTAATCTAATTTCCCTGACTGTTCCATCAAAAACTAGCCGCCATATCTAGAAGTCTTTTGTCACATGATTATCTTTAAGTAATGAATTCCTTCCAAAAGGAAGTCAGAAGGCTGTCACAGATCTGTTGAATCAGCAAATATTGCCACTGTCAAACCCAAAGTCTCATTTTGAAGACCGCCTCTTTGCCAGTCCCAATTAACTATAGGGAATGTTTTTTTTCTAAATTCTAGTTATTTTGAGGTAAATTATTCTAGGTCTACCAAGCAGAAATACAATCATTATGTTTTTTATATTTTTACAACTTTCTTTTAAAAGATATGCATATATTTACAATCAGTTTATTTCAAATCAGTGATGTCATAAAAAAAAGACACATCTGTACTCTAGAATTAAAATCACCATTAATGAAAGACACACCCAGAAATACATGATCTTTTAGGGAACTCCCATGAAAAAAATCATGATTTAAGAAAAAAACATTTGACATCTGTTGATAATTTCATTTTTAAGATCAATCCATAATAAGATAGTCCGGTACCACAGGTTTTCCAATTACTCATCTTAGTTAGGCATCACTAATTGAATAATGTAGCATCCCTTGCTTTAAGATTTCCGTTATATGATAGGGCAGGTGTGCCCCATATCAGCCCCAATTGCATGATGTAAGATAGATACTATTACTAGTGTAAAGCTAATTTTAGTAGATGCTATTTACTGGGGAGAGAATTAAAATGGCTGTGGTGCTATCCACTATGGTCCACTATTGAGAATGAAAAGAAAAAGAGTAACTTTGTTTTCATTTTCACACCTTTTTTACGTCAATTTCCAGATAAAGGAATTATTGGCATTACATCAAGCAGCAAAATAAAAGTACAAAATAATGTAAAACAAAAATGAAAAAAACTATAATTATATTTCAACATTAAACATTTTTAGCTCTTCAAATAAATTCATTCAGTTGGTTATAGATATTAATTATTTTTAAAAAAATTCTTTTAACTCGATGACAAAGTAAAGTATATTAAAGTCACAGTTGAGTTAAAAGCAAAAATTGAATAATTATTATTGATTATTTTTGTTTTTCAATGAAAGTGTCATGTCAATGAACTCCACAGAATGCAATGATGATGCACTAAATACGACACTAACTGACGGAAGAAAAATCCAAAGTAAATTCAAATCACAATGCTGTGGGCCAGACTATAGGACTATTTATCTCTATTCTACCTGTAAGACACCACCACAAAATAGCTTCTGTAATCGAAAAACAAAATTGTTTTATAATATCTCTTACATTCTCAATCAAACAGTGTAATGTAGAGATAGGCATCCTGGCAAATTCATGGCTATATTTATCAGTCATCAGCTCAGCCCCACGGCAGTTAAATCAACCTTGTTTTTATGGTAGCTTGATGCAATTTAGAAACTCGTTTATCTTGGAGTTATAATTGCTACTTTTAATCAAACTATGCATAATTACCTCAAACCACTAAGAACTATAAACAGCTACAATTAAGATAATAAAGTAAAACAAGAACTCCGAAAATCATGTTTGCTGATTTTTTTCATAAGACAATATACATGTTTTAATTTTGACTATCTTCCCATTTTACTATATTTTAATAATTGAACAGTTGGCAATGGAATCTATATCATTAAGACTGAGTGACATGCTGTAGTACAATTAGGAGGGTACTTGAGTAAGTAGGTGGGTGGGTAACTTAACATTTTAGAAATGTGAGACTATAGTCTCATTTGACGGTCAACCCTGGGCTAGAAAGTCTATGAATTTGACAATAGCTTGATTGAATGCTTAGAGGTAACACGATCAAACTAGTCTGATGCTGAAGATTTCCCTAGGGCCTGATACATAAAAGTCGTCTTGTCCTTAGTTCCTTGATGGAAACCCGTTATTTTTTGGGGGAGAAACCATACACATGTCATTTTATCATAGACTGAAATCACACAAACATTTGGCATTGTCTGAAACTGTATCAAGGTCAGTGGAAAAATGAAAATAGCACTATTTTATTTTATAAGAAACCAAGAATAGATCTCAAACAACAGAAGTATTGTTTCTATATCCATTGACATACACAGGTGTGCTGTATCCATCCTCATCACCCCTCAAACTAAATCTATTTTTAGTCTTGTCATTCATTCTATATCTTTTTTTAAACTTTTGTGATCTTAGAAGATCATGCATAGAGTCTATGAGGTGGCTATATTTGAATCAAGATGCCATAAAGAAACAGATCTTATTACCATAGAACACGCAAACAAAAACTAGAACAGTGGAAGATTTTTCGAAAAACGTCATCAGCACAAATAATGTCATCTCCATGAAGTGCACATATCTACAACTTTGACCAAGCAATAGAAAATGATGTGCTGTACATAATAATTGAATATCAGATATTTTGTATTTTGAGTTTCAAGATCATTGCAGCCTCCAGATCAAACATTTCAAGACAAAAGTTACCAAGATTATCATTTTCAAAACCAGCATCAAGATTAGTATTTCATTTAGAATCAAGATAAGAATCATCAAAACTATTCAAAACTAAATTTGGGATTGTTCTCGAAAGTTTCTCGAACACCAATCTTTTTGATTTCCACTGCATTTTTTACAATCAATTCCAATGGCCAGAGAACAAGTACAATTCAAAATACTTTTTTATTTGACTCTTTCATACCTTTACCTTATATATTTGTTATACTGAATTAGCAAAAAGGTATCTTTCGCACATGAATATATGTTATATTCCATGCTAAAAAATGGCACAGGTGTATAGAATGGCAGACTGAGTGCACACGTCTCCTATAGACTTAGCAAAAACTAGCGGAAGAGTTCTTTGATTTGGATATGGATTCCCATGGAAACAAATGAGTCTTCTCCACAAAAGACATTTTATTGACAAAATGATAAATCACTGCAATATGCAAATCATTCTAAATGAAGGATTTGATGAAATGTTATATCAAAAGGTAAAGAATCAAAGGCTGGAATTGTGTCACCAAATACTACAACAACGGCCAATGATAGGTAGATCTTTCATGAAAACATTCATCAATTTTCATTAATTGAACTATCAGATAAAATACCTCCATGGATTTCAGAAAGAAAAGAACAACACAACATTTTTTTCAAGAAGCAAGATAGAAATGCTCTTTTGTCTATATCACCAAGACACAATACAGTAGCCTTCTTTCATTTTTTAATAGATTTATAAAAATGAATATCAATATTACCATTCAATTGATAATATTTGAATAATGTATTTAGAGCTATTAGCAACTCAGTATTAATTCAGATGATCTTGCCGAACTCATTATCTCAAGCGGTGTCCCTAATGAAACTATTGTACCACCACATTTCAAACGTTATTTGTACGTCCCTAACGTCCTGTAAAACCTATCATTTATTCATCATCTCCCCCCACAAATCTATTTGAAATGATAGTTTAATGGTTGAAAATTGAACGCTGTACATAATGTCATGATTCAGCTCCATATCTGCAAATAACTGCAAAGATCACCTAATTTACAGCTAATTACTGTGGCTTTCATCCTAAAGTCTCACTTAACTTTTGCCTGTTTGAAATTCAAGAGAGATGTCGCCATTCTATTTACAGGAAATTCTAATTCTAAAAAGAGGTTAAGTCAAACGTTCTCACAATTGGTTTGACTTATCTAATAACAGTTCACAAAGGAAATGGGGGGAGGGGGTAGATTGGGTTTGTTCTAAATTTCACAGTCTGACTGTGAACAGAAGAATTGAAGAATAGACAACTCATGGATATTCCTGTAAAAGAAACATCATTTACATAAGACAACAAGGAACTGGGTCTTTAAAAAAAAGTTAGTGCAGAGTGCAAAACTACAAAAGTGATCTAGGTCATCAAAAAGGATAGTGCAGTGTGCAAAAATGTAGCACCATCACTTGTCAACAAGGTGCAAACCTATAAATCATATTCTTAGATATGCTTCCTTGGAATAACCTAAATCATTTAAGTCATTCTTAGCAAACACCTACCTGAAACTGATACTTTATCATATCACAATCAAAAGGTTCCTACACACTTTTTCCCATAATGATTTATATATGAACTTTTTATAGTGTGCACAGACCCCATACAGACAGAATTTGCCATGTGGGGGAAAAAAATACATTTCAGAATTGCAACAGACCCCCAACTTTGTCATTATTGCATCTTTTATGGCTAACACTGAAGAATTTCATAGCCTATATACTGCCTATTATCCACTTGTTAATTAACATAATTCCATAATAATTCACCATCATCCAGTAATAAAAGCAATATCAATACCGAAGACTAATTAACAAAGAAAAAACTATCAGCACATTTTAAATTATTCATAGTACATCCTGTTAACGTCAATAAGAAAAAAAAGGTAAAAAAGGAATAAAAAAATATGAAACAGATCTTCATGTCATACAGCTACAACAGAGAGATAGTTGTATGGATTCCAGTGGAAATCTTTTAAGTTTTCTGAGACATGTAATCATTACTGTGGCACATTTCTGTACTTTGCATCTTTCTGTACAATTATTTTGTGAAATGAAAACAATTCAATTGATGCGTAATATATAAGATAATCTTTTATGATGAGAGTGAACAGAAATCAAAGATTTCATTCAATTCTTTAGTTATTTGAAGCATTCTTTCGTTACCTTATTTTCAAAAGTAGTACATAAATATCTTGGTTGTAACTCTTACTGTGTATTCAAATACAAGCAAATAACTAAAACAAGTTTGAAATTGATTAAACAAGGTATCAGTTGATAGAGTATTGTCAACTTATACCATTTGAATATAAGAATTGTCATGCCTTCATTTTAAAGCCCTCCTTATAATTAACTCTCTTGAATAATTGCATAAACTGAATTGAAATATTTCATTAAATCCATCAACTTGGACATTTTATCTCATTAACCCAACATGATCAATAGGGATGACATGTTTTTTTTATGAACTGAAAAAGTAAAACCACTTGTAGAATGTAAATATCCAAGGGACGTGATATAATATTCCATAGGAGACTCCTAAAGTCACAGAAGATCAGCTTCCATATGGTCAATATCACTTCTAGGAACAGATCCCTTGACAACCTAGAACTATAACACACCAAGAAATAAAACTCAACAGATGACAGGCAACTATCTTCAATATAACAAAGGGACTCTTCTTCTATAGAGCCAGGGATGATATAGAAAGACTGGCATTCCCATGGAAACATGCAATTTTACAGCAAAAGATACAAGGAAAAGGATGTGGTGAAGGACAAGGCATTTTTTATTCAGATATTTTTGTTTTGTTTCAGATCACAATAAACTTCCATTTCTAAAAGTTCTTTTGAATGTACATTCAGGCATAACACTAATTAATCTAATGTATAGATATTAAATCCTACGTCAGAATGTTGAGTTTATTCATGATCCAAAATGGTTTTCATAAATCCATCCATGCCATGTTTATGTTATCACTGAACTCTTTTAATTGGAGTATATATAGTGGCTATAATACCAAAACACACCCTAAACAAAGCCATACATGTAATACTGATCTGTACATTGTGCCTAGAAATTTATTGGTAGTATAAAATATTCCAACATGTTTATGATATCTCCTCTGAATAGTCAATTAAAAAACGATTCCTATTATTTTTATCCTCCCATGTGAAAAATAATTTGTCAATCGTCCCAATATATAACAATGCCTCACATAAATATGTCCTTGAAATCAATGACATGAAAACAATAACTTTAGGTTTCATTGAGTCTGTCTTTTGAAAAGGTAAAATCCTTCATTGCCATCTTTCCCAAATATAAAAGCACAAAAAATGTCCTTTCTTTGTTGTCAATGTTACAGCGTGGTGAGTACTTTGTCACCAAATCAATGACAGAACTAAGACACCGTATAAAGTCTAAACACCACAAAACTCAGGGGGAATAAAATTACCAATATTCAATAGAGATGCATTTTCATGTCAAATTGATACAAAATATAAAAATTTTGATAATTTCAAAAAACCCACCTCCAATTACAACCTGTTGTTCAGTGGACGGCTGATGTTCGTACTTATCCGCCATGTTGGAATCCACTGAGCCTGGCTTTGAGGGATATGAAGACATCACTGCTAGAAGAGTATTGCTATTTCGGGGTCATTAGATACACAACTAGCTATGCTCTTAAGAAGGTCAATTGCTTATAGATTTTCCTGTTCTCTGCTTCCAGTTATTTTCTTTTAAGAAAAAACATGTTGTAGTACCGCATGGCTATCTATAACTGTACACCTTTATCATAACTAACTCCACCTCCCCATGTCTGACAGTCGGCCTGGGTGTTCACTGTACACAGTACTCACTGGTTATCTGTCTTATGCTGTAGCAACATTAATATGCAATGTCGTTTGTTTTCAAGCCAACTGCAAACTACCGCAATCAATAGCGTTTTTTGGACATTCTGTCTTGTTATTAAAAACTTGCCAGACTGTTTCACAAGATCACTAAATCACCCACAATAAACGCATTTCACAGCAGCTCAAGTAAGACCCTACAAGATCATCCAATTTCTGAATAACGGAGGTTTGCTATAGTGAATGGTGAAGCAATTTCTAGCAGGCCTCTTCCTACATTTCAATGTAAAGCTAAGACAAGGCGCAAGGGGCATCACTTTTAGCTTGCTATTGGGTTACAAATTATA
>JAVSBT010481309.1:0-21366 GCA_033118115.1 Pharyngocirrus eroticus
CTTAAGCCAAAAATATATACTTTTATAGCATTATCTTTTATAAAGAATGATTATTTGGGACATATGTTAGTGCATATCGAAAAAAGCAATTAGACCCTCATGACGCCTTAATTGAACATTGATATATACTGAACAAAAAACGCACCACTTGATATTTTGCATTATAAACCAATGTAATCTATGTAAGAGCAAAAAACCTTTGCTAAATATGCATTTAATCATCATTTCTTAACAATATTGGAAAATTAAGGCAAACAAAATGTGGCGGATAATTAATTAGAGCAAAAAGTAGACGTGGGGGGTCAGTTTTAAAAGTTACACTTCAATGCCTAGCATGTACCCTATTAGTAGTACGCAATGTTCTACATCTTCTGCGCGTTGACTTCACCAAGAGATGAATGTTTGTCGAATATCATTCCATTCTTCCTGGAGGGCTAAACGGAGTTGCTCAATATTTCTAGGAGCTGGACTAAGTAAACATACTCTGCGGTTAAAAGCATCCTTACTTCTTAAAGCTAGTTTTGTTACATAATAGCAAGTTTTGTTGCATTTTATGATGTTTTTTGCTTATCCCCGACCCAAAACATATTCCTGTAGGGCTAACAATCTCAATATTTTCTGGAAACATTGATTTCCTGGAAGATGGGCAAGTTTATGATATCTTAACTTTTCCTAGAATTCTAGGTTAAAAGCATGATTTTTCTTCCTGAGATGGATAAAGCTTTTACTAAAGGTCATAGATGTGAAAAATGGGGCAATTCAGAATAACCCTGTTTAATTGACATGGAAAACTAAAGTGGTGCGTTTATATTTTTGTTCAGTATAGTTTTCACCTGCTATCATCCTCTTAACTTGAAACCATCCATTTTATTATGCATTTTTTTATTTGATTGCAGCTGTTATTTGTCCAGATGTGCCTGCAGATAATTTGATTGCAACTACAGGCTCACTCACAGGAAATTCATTTGGTGATGCTTTAGATGTGACATGCACAATTGGTTACTCCTTTATTCCAACTAATCCAGCAAGCAATACAGGAGCTTGGACTTGTACTGAATATGCGGATTGGGAGTTTTATGCATTATGTTATCGTATGTTTTTTTACTTAAATTATTTCCTATCATGAAAATATTATATCATCTAAAACATAGACTTGATAAATGATATCCTTTGAAGAGCACAACAAAACTAAGAGTAAAGATCAATGCAGAGCTTCTATTTAGATGCTGTTGGTTTTTAAATTGTCCATCACTGATTGAAACTTACCATTCAATTGCAGTATCATGCCCCATGATGTACATGTATGTATCATCTTTCGAATCTAAAAATATTTCTTGTAAACTTTGTCCAGTATTTACATTTTCACCCATCACTTCTACTTTTGAAACTAGCTGTGACCTGTTCGAATCCAACAACTCCTGCTAATTCTGTAGTCAGTGCAGGAAGTATTTCAGAAAATGTATACAATGACGTTGTTACCTTTGACTGCAACGCGGGCTACAGCTTTACAGCTGCTGACTTTACAGATGACACCCAGGATATTACATGTGGAGCTGATGGGAACTTTAGTCCTGCTGTTGGCACTTGTGTATGTAAGTAACCTTGTACCCAAAGTATCACTACTTGGGTTTGGTAGGAATTTGCTAGTGCTTATGTATGTACTGTGATAGAAGTCAACCTTACAACTGGAGAGTATATATTAGATGTGTCTTGACAGCCCTCCTTAAGAAAAAACTAAAGATGATATATAAATTAAGATCCACCTGCTGAAGTTTGAAGGCCCAGGGAAAACTCTGAAATGTATCGCTTGACCCAATAGAAAATCTGCTTTCTAACTTGCAAATCCTACTTTACCTTGTATTCTTTGCTATTTTTGAAACTATAGCTGTGACCTGTCCGGACCTTACTGCTCCTGCTAGTTCTACTACAACATCAGGGGCAGTTAGTGGGAATACTTATAATGCTAACACACCAGTAGAATTCACCTGCGTTACTGGTCACAGTTTTACACCAAGTAATCCTGCAGACAACACACAAATTTTGACCTGTCAAGTAGATGGAACATGGAATGGGAACCCTGGAACATGTGCCCGTAAGTTCAGATCAATTGGATCCTCTTCATTTTAGGAAAATCTTTCTTGCTGGCTTTGAATGATTAAGATATTGTCATACTCTATGTTACTTGTACTGATGGTGGAACATGGGATGTCTCTGCTGGGTCATGTTCTCGTATGTTTTATCTTGACTTATCTTTAAAACTATAGCTTCTGATGAATATGTTTCACAATGTCATATTTTAATGCACATGTAAAAGTCCAAAGATGCAAATAATAGCAAATATGATAATAATATTAAATAAAATTGTCTTCCCCCATTTGAAATAATTGTTTAAAAATATATTTTTGTTATTTCTGTGATTTTGTGTGGCAGGTGAATCACTCTTGTAAATGTTTTACTGTCCAATATATATCTATAGTATCCAAAACAGGTATCCACACATTTTTCTTGTTAGCAGAAAAAGAACAATCACATAATTGTTATGTGGCATCATATGAAACCTTAATACATGTACATTCTAGTAGAGACTATAATAACTTTTATAGCAAAATGTAATATATGAAACCTATATCAAGTTGTTCAAGTAAAACATTATGGTGTGATGTGATGAACAATTATTTAGGTTATTATGAATGTACAGCATAACTAGTGCAAAAATGTTGGGTAAAACACTTAGCAATCTATCATGATTGACAAAACAGGAATGTTATAGCTTTTACAGTAACTTATGAAGAAATATTTAGAAAAGATAAACAAAAATCTCCTTTTATACAATATTATTAGTTCAGTTTGATGACGAATCTGCTATCAATTATTTCATTATATTGGCTTAGAACTAAAGACTTTGAGCCTGCAACAAAAGTCAGATTTGTTAGTTCTAATGATTTCATCTCATGAGTTCAGTCCTTGTATTTTTTTCTGTAACAAAAAATCTTTAAACTGTTTAAAAAAAAGTTAGACCAGACATATTGCTACATTACTACATTAGGCACATCTGATTGAAACCCTCAGCCTGAATCTTCTCAGCCTGATTCCGAATTTGACTCTTGTACTTAGGGGTGCATACATTTGTCCAAATTAACCAGCGTGAGTTTAGCCCATTAAGGTGAAGGCCTGCTTGGTGTATTAGTAATTTTACCACTTGTTAATGGTTGTGGAAAGAAAAGCCATTGAAAAGGTAATTAGGTATCCTCAATAATTAATAGGCACAATATATCAATACTGCCTATTTTGATTTTGCCTTGCTTATAGCTGTGGTTATCATCACCTGTCCTGACCTGGTTAGTCCTGCTGATTCTACCATAACATCTGGATCTGCAACGGGCAATGATTTCCATGCTGACACACCAGTGATCTTCACCTGCAATACTGGTTACAGTTTTATAGCAAGTGATTACACAGACAAAACACAGACTCTGACCTGTCAAGTAGATGGGACATGGGATGGGAGCCCTGGAACATGTTCCTGTAAGTACAGACTTGAATACATATTCTCAAATTATGAAGTTGGAGCAAAGGACCTACTTGATTTTAAGCAAGCTGTCATGTGATAGTGATAAATGGTATTGAGCTCACCAGCCCTGTCACACAGGCCTGGAAATTTGAGAATTCAATGCATTGCATTTCTAAACTTGAACTAGACAATCAAACCCTCTGTCTGTCTTGCTCTGTCAGTTTTACTTTGTTGTTTTGTTGATATTGAGGTAGTGTTTTCTCCATTCCTAATAAACAGCTGTGACTTGCCCAGATCCAACCTTGCCAGCCTATTCTACTGTATCAGCAGGAGCTGTGACAGGAAATGTATTCAACTCAGAAGTGACCTTTGACTGTGATGTAGGCTATAGTTTTACAGCAAGTAATGCTTCAGATGATATCCAGACCCTAACCTGTGGTGCTGATGGGAACTTTGATGCCACTCCTGGCACTTGTGTGGGTAAGTATTCTTGTGTCCCTGGTATCAATACTTGGTTTAAAATAGAAATTGCCAGTGCCTGTGTTTATTCTGTGTCCATATAAGTCCATTTACTATGGCAAAGTATTCATATATCTTACAAGCTTTCAGAAATATCAATGAAAGTAAGATTTGCTAGTCCTAATGATCGCGACTCATGATTTGGGTTCAGCCCATTAAGAAAATGCCTACTCAGCCTATTGGCAATTTTACCACCTGTTCATGAGTGAGACATTGGCGGAGTGAAAGCTTTCAGGAGAGTATGCGGTAACGACGATGGGATATACACCGGGTCTTATAAGCTCAATAATAGCTTTATTTATTTTTTCTCATGAGTGTGACATATATGCAATCGAATGCTTATCCTCAATTATTTGATAATAATCTCGCATATTCGTGTCATTCGCTTACATAGTATATAACTGTGCTTTCGCATATGCACTTTCAAGGACAATAATGACCATGAAAGCTTACATTCGAGCAGCGCGTTAACACTGCTATGGGCTTATGAGCACACAAACCATTTTTCTTTGAAAGCCAGTGAAAAATAATTCACTTGAAACTGCCCGGATTCGAACCGGGAACCTTCCACATGAAATGCGAGCATGACAATTCCAGCTGCTACCCAGGCAGCCATTAGAGATCAACATCAATAATTATACATTAATGTTGCCTATTTTGATTGTTATCTTGCTTTGTAGCTGTGCCATGTCCTGACCTGGTTGCTCCTGCTTATTCCACCACAACGTCTGGATCTGCAACAGACAATACTTACAATGCTATCACACCAGTGGTATTCACCTGCATTACTGGCTACAGTTTTACAGCAAGTGATTTTACAGATACCACACAAACCCTGACATGCCAACCCGATGGGTCATGGCCCCAGGCTGTTGGAACATGTTCCTGTATGTATATGTTTTATATTGTGACTTGATTTACACTTTTTAAAATTGATACGACATGAGAAACCAGTAGAACTAGCTGCTTCCTATGAAAACTAGATCATTAATCTATACCAATCCAACATAATAACTGCTTCAGGTTGATTTGACAAATTGTATGTTTCTTATAGTGGTGTCATGTCCAGACCAAGTAGTCCCAGCGAATTCTGTTGTCGTATCCGGAGCGATTACGGGAAATATCTATCAATCAAGAATTACTTTTGAATGTGATACTGGATACAGTTTTACAGCTACTGATTCTACAGACAACACACAAACTATTAGATGCCAACATGATAATACCTTTGATGCAAATCCTGGTTCTTGTCTCTGTAAGTAAATGTTTGTTATTCTTATCATCATAACGTGATGCATAAAAGAGCAAATATTTGCAATTCTGATACATAATTATATTGTTTTTAGCAATATGATTTCTAAATCTTTGAAAATGCCAAATGCTAATAAAACAACTGTTTTTACTAATACTATGTGTCTATTTAAATCAATCTGCTCCTTCTAATTCTGCCCTTTTACTTACAGATATCTGGGATATCCTTAAAATGTAGCTAATTGCTAATGATATTAGAAATTATCATATGTTTTCTTTTATCCTGGTTAAGGTATTCATTTCCTAATGTTTATTATTTTGTTTGTCAATATAAAGTTGTGGCAACCTGTCCAGACCAGTCTGCCCCTCCTAATTCTGTAGTATCATCAGGAGCTCTCACGGGGAATGTTTACAACTCGGCTATTTCCTTTGACTGTGATGTTGGTTACAGTTTCACAGCTACAGACGCAGCGCAAGATACCCAGACCATAACATGTGGAGGTAATGGGACTTTTGATACCAGTCCAGGCACTTGTGTTGGTAAGTAAACATCTTACATGTATTGTATATTGCTTTTTTTAATTTTTCATAGAAATATTATGTGGGTTTGAAACTAGGAGTTTTTCACCAAATCCTATTTTACCAATTCTTTCTTATACTGGTATATGTATATCTATATCTAAGAGAATCACTTTTGAAGTGACATTTGTTTTCTGCTTTTGACTTTTACTGGGGATACTCAACCAAAGTTCAAAGGCATGTCATGGTTTTAACACTAATTTTACCTTTTTGTATACACTTTCAAATATAGCGGTAACTTGTCCAGACCTTACTGCCCCTAGAAACTCTACCACAACATCAGGAGCTATCACAGGGAATACTTTCCTTGCCAACACCCCAGTAGAATTTACATGCAGTTCTGGCTACAGTTTTAAAGCTAGTGATCCTTCAGACAATATACAAATTCTGACCTGTCAAGTAGATGGGACATGGGATGCAAGCCCTGGCACATGTTCTTGTAAGTTAAAACATTGACTAAGCATTAGGTAGTCTTGAAGATGTAAAATGGTTGTGTTTTAAAAAATGTATATGACTTTTTATAGAATGTAAAAGTTCATGAGGCCATTTCAAATTTATTAGTTGGTCGATGGATGTGACCAACCAATATTTGTTTGGTAATGTAAGCTCATCTGTGCATTATATAAGATAAATGAAAGACTAAACTTTTTGTATGCACTGTGTGAAAAGCTTTGTAATAAATTCTTTTCACACAGTGCATACAAAAAGTTTAGTCTTTCATTTACAATATTTGTTTGATTGATAATTTTTCTTTTTCAAAAATGATCTTGCTTTGTTGTCAAAATAGGGCAACAAAATCTAGCACTATCTCCATAGGGTTGTAAATATACATTTTTAGTTAGAAATAATGAATTATGTACTAAATATAGATATGTTTTCACAGTAAATGTAAATGTAAATGTAAATGTTCAATTTATATAGCGCCTTTTATATTAAAAAATCTTAGTTGCTGGTACAAAAAAGTTTTTAGAGATGACTTGAAAGATGGTAATGTTTCCTTCGACTTTAATGGTAAGGGAAGATAATTCCATAGACTTGGTGAACTTGCTGAAAATGAGCGACCGCCATAGCATGATGTATTCGTTCTTGGAACAATAAGCCTTTGCTTATTACTGGACCTCAATGATCTTGATCTGAGGCTGTCCACAGTACACCAGATTCTTGCATATTCCTTGAAATGCATAGCACCGCACTCTTTTCTTTCATTTTTACATAAAAGGCAGAGTGATGTCTAATTTAAATGGAGAAATTTGACTGACCAACACAATTTTTTTATACCCCCAAAAAAATCCTAAAACGACAAATCAATTTGGAATTGCCTAATAAAAAAAAACCAAAACTCCGCAACAAAACACCAAATGGACAGGTACCCTATATGTTTTTTTTATCTCTTTTCTCAATCCAAAAGCTGTGACCTGTGCAGAACCAGTTGCCCCTGTTAATGCTGTAGTGAAAACCTCAATTACTTATGCCTGTGATGTTGGTTACAGTTTTACTGCAAATGAGCCAACAGATGATACAAGGACAGTTACCTGTGGTGCTGATGAAAGCTTCGATACACATCCTGGTCCCTGTGTGGGTATGTATACCTTTACCCCTTTTCTCATATTACATAACACCAATTCATATAATGTGCATTTAAAACTTGATATACAGTTATGAAAATATTTAAATTGATATTGTTTTTTATATATATTGATAAACAACAACAATAGCCGTGAGTTGCCCGGATCAAACAGCACCAGCCAACTCTACAGTAACAGCAGGGGCTCTTACAGGAAATGTTTATCAATCCACTATTACCTTTGACTGCGATGATGGCTACAGTTTTACAGCATCTGATTTTACTGATGACATTCAGATGATTACATGTGGTCCTAATGGGACTTTTGATGCAACCCCTGGCACTTGTGCTCGTAAGTCTACATATTTGTAAATCATCAATGTTTTTTTGATATGATAATAATGAATACGCGTATCAATTCTTTGTTGTATATATAACTTTATATTTTAGTTGATTATCATATTTTCTTATATATTATTGTGCATAGTTCTGAGAACAAACGTTCATATATCAAAGAAAAGGGTTTGAGTTGAATCCCCGATACAAAGCAAATTATTGTTTATAATGAAATATTGCAACCTTTTGCATCCCTTTTATTGAAAACATCATTCTCTGAAGTGTTTTACACTGACTTTTTCTCTGACTTATCTTTATGTTTATTTAATAATTATTATTCCTATGTTATCATTATAAAGCTGTGGCCTGTCCAGACCAGTCTGCCCCAGCCAAATCTGCAGTGACAGAAGGGACCCTTACAGGGAATGTCTACAATTCAGCTATAACCTTTGACTGTGATGAAGGTTACAGTTTTACAGCTAGTGACTATACAGATGACACTCAGACAATTACATGTAATTTTGATGGTACCTTTGATGCAAATCCGGGCTCTTGTATTGGTAAGAATAGATGTTTGTAATTTGTTGACACCTTGATTCTATTTTGGGACATAGCGCACTTCCATTTTTGTTTATAAATACTTTAACCAAAATGTTAAAACTGCTGAAACAGCAAAAGAGTCCTTATATATATCATCAAGAAATTTTGTTGTCATATTACAGAATAATTATTGCGGATTGTGTATTGTAACTTAGAATAAGATTATTTTTATCAGCAAATAACATAATATTGTTAATAAAATAAGGAACAGAAGTGTTACAACACTGTTCAAATGTTACAATGGAAAGAAACCAGTTACATCGTGGTTACATTTAACTTAAATCTTACATAATACAGACAGATACAATAGATAATTACATTGAACAAATATATAGTTTTATATTTTCCTTGAAGTCACTAAGTGTTAATATGTGTTTTAGTGGTGAAGGGAGTTAACATAATAAATAAATAAAGTCTTTAAACTATTCAAATTGTTTGCTATATTTTCCCAGCTGTACCCTGTCCTGATCAAACCGCTCCAGCTGATTCTGTAGTATCATCAGGAACTCTCACAGAAAGTGTTTACAATTCGGCTATCACCTTTGTCTGTAATGATGGTTACAGTTTCACAGCTACAGAGGCATCAGATAATACTCAGACAATTACATGTGGTGCTGATGGGACCTTTAATGCGAGTCCTCGGATTTGTGTCGGTAAGCTTTGATTTTACCCATTCACTTCACTTGCTGATAATAAAGTGGGGTAACTGCAACAGTTAATAATCTATTTCGAAATTGTTAGATACTCTTTCTACTGGTATAATCATGCAAGTAATAGGCTTTGATTGGCCAAAGCTCCTGACAAAGTATACCTTAAATTTGATATTCTTAAAATTAGCACATTTTCCTTTGTCTATTTCTAATAGAAATAGATTACTGTTCAGGAGACCCTTGCTGGAATGGTGCCACCTGTACAAATGAAAATAATTCTTATTATTGTACCTGTGTGGAAGGTTACATAGGAAAAGACTGTCAAACTGGTAGATATTTTACTCTTTCTGCTATAATTTTTTTCTTTTTGAAATAGCCATTTGAATGTTCACGTTCTGATTTTGTTCCATGTAGCAAAATTAAAACCACAACAATCAAAATAATCAGTTTATCAATGTTCACTATGACAGATTAAAAGAACTACTCTTTCTACAATTACTTAATAACACTATCAATATTTACAAATCAAAATCCTTATATATACCATCTGGTTTTTTTTCAGCTCTTATCTTTGAATTTATTTTAAATTTGTATTTGCTATTCATCTCTAATAATTTAAATCAAATATCAATCTCCATCCTCAGGTAATGAAGACCAATGCTTCATTGATGCCTACAATTGCCCTGAAGTTTATGCTGATTGTGGGTATGTATATTTTAAACATACATGTACATGTATTGTGTGTTTGTTTATTTCTGGTTTCTATAGCACAATGGAACGAGGACCCTCCTACCTTTGAATATAAATCATTGTAGGTGAGATCTCTAATAGATTTATATTGAACAAAGTAATAAGCTTGATGTAAAACTGTAATTTATTTCTCTTAACCAGAAATCTAGAAAGGTGTTTTGACAATTCCACAGATGTTTGTGATGGAGATCTGTATAGACATTTTGTGTCCTATTTACAAAACGAAGAATTGCCAAACTGCCAGCCGTATAGTAAGTGTTTCTTTTTTATAAACATGCAAAGTTTAATGTTACTTTAGTGGAACAATATACATTTTGGGGGGAATATGGCTTAGGCCTCATAAGATTATGTTTTTTTTAACTGTCAACCAATTAGCATTTCCACATGTTCGTCAGTTTTAAACTTTTGCGACTTTCTTAACAATATGAACAAATTTCAAATCACTTCAAATGATTATGAATTAAGATTTAAATCAAAACTAAAACTTTGCTAGAGAAATAGACAGTGTGAAAAACATGCTTTTGTTTATCATATCCAATTGCTGTACTTAAAGCTGAGAACTGCACACTAGAATCCATGGCATGTTTTGCTGAATATATCAAGGAAGGGATAGATGACGATGGCCCACCCTGGTCTATCAGTTGCAGGTATCTGCCCAATTGAATTCCTTTTTATACATTTTATAAAAGACAAATGTACAAAATGTATTTTATATTGACAGGTGTATAATTTCTTTGATTTTTAACATATTTAATAATATCTTTGGTAATATCAATATTATACTTTGAAGAATATGTAGCAATCGGAGGAATCAAACAATTTTTGAATAGAGTATTTTCACAGTGTACTAAATGGTATGTTTTCCAGATGATAAAATAATATGCATTCTTCTTAATTAGTGTTCCTTTTTGTCTATGTATCAACATATTTCTACTTTTTTTGTTTCTTCATCTAGTAATTATGATGATATTGAGACATGTGTAAGCAATGTTGTATTAAACACATGTTTAATTGATGACAGACAGGATGCCCTTGACCTTGTACAACAATTCAAAGAAGACTGTATGGGTAAGTTAATACATACGATTACAAAAAGTATGAAATGGTTCAATTAAAATTATAAACTTTATGTACAGTAAACAATAACATTGATGAAACATAAACTTCAATGATATAGATGTATCATAATAATTGCTGTGTAAGTCTTGCTGTATACTACTTTAGGTGACAAGTGTTGCTATATAAGCACCTTATGTAAATAATATTGAAAGCAAGAAGAAAGTTTGGAAAACATCTCTTTCAAATGATCAAAAATGCCCATGCACGAGCTGGTGCCCTCCAAAAAGGTGTTTTCTCGTTTACTCTGCACTGCTTATTGGAAGCCGTAGACATAATAATCATAACTGTATAAGTATAACATTTTGTTTTAGATTCTGGCAAAATGTGTGATATATCTGAGGCCAATGGATGTTATTTTGATTTGGAGAGTCTTGATGATACTTGCAGGTAAAATCACTATCATTTTCAAATCACTTTTATGAACAAATTCTTCGTGGTCACCCCATAGCTGGCCTGTACAACTCTAAGTAGTTTTTGTTTCATTTTGTTGCCTAAATTCAACATAAAGGAAAAATTATTAACTGCAAAAGTTATAAAAAACACAGAAGAAATGAGGCATGGACAAACCAATAAATTTGCAATGGCCTAAATGCCTTTTTGTTTCATGACAAATAAACTATTATCCATTCTTTAATCAGAAAAGATGTCTTCTTTCCAAAAGCCTATGATATTTTCTATTCTAGTGGTATTGATGATGCATTGATATGTGTTGAGAGAGCAATTGGAGGCTGTTCTCAGGATGAAAAGGATGACATAGAGAGTAGAGTGTCTCGCACAATAAGATCATGGCGATGGCTTTGCGACAGTCCAGATGATTTCTGTGAGATATATTCTCCCTGTAACAACAATGGGGACTGTTACATTGAGAATTTCTGGTACAAATGTGATTGTTATTCTGGTTGGCTGGGATACAGCTGTCACATAAGTAAATATACCTTTTATATTAATCTTAAATTTTATTTGTATTTTTATAGCATGTTACTTGCCAATAGAAAACAAGAGAAATATCAAAAAAGTTATTGTGAATATCCATAATCATTTTGAAAAAAATATAATCGTCATGACATAACCATAATTATGCACATTACATGTATTTTTAAAACATTTATGATTTAAATTCTATACTTTATATTCAACCATACATTTTTAGAAAAGCCAGAATGTGAGTCTTATACGATTGATACTGGTAAAAGTCTTTCTGTTCCGTCTATCGATGGCTCAAGATTAGTTCTCAACCAATATGGAAACTACTATGGTGAAGCAACCTGGATGGGTTTATATTCATACCAATACAATGCATGGAATGGATACCAATATGAGCCTTTACATTATAACAGTCTCTATTTCTACGATGATGTTAACTGGCAATGGTATTCCCTCTATGGTTATGCAAATGTCTCTGGTGGTCATATGGTCCCATCTTGGAACTTGTGGACATACAACTATAGATATCGCAGCTATAGACAAGAACAGCTTTCAGACTTCAACCTCATTTGTCATCGTAAGTACTGTATGCAATGAAAATCAACGCCTTAATGCAAATCCATCCAACTCATTTTCTTGTCATTGTATTTCATATTACTCTGAATATTTTATGATGACATTTTTCTTACTATTATTATGATTATTCACAACAAAGTTTGTGATATTATATGAAAGATGTTTAATAGGCTAAACCTTTTCTTTTCATTAATACTAAGATTTAATTCCACTCATGTCATTGTATTTCAATTTACTTGATCTTGAATATTAATATTTTTATTTGTTTTATTATCAATGTTAATGTTTTTATGTAAATATATTAGTTTATGTTTTTGCATAGTGGCATTGAAATAATGATTCACTATTAGTTATTCTTGAATCAATCTTTTGATTTTTTTTTTAGGCAAGGAAGACAACCTTTATCACTTCGGTGTCTATCAGGGGAATTCAAATTTTCAAAGAGATCTAACTTCACCACCCAGCCAAAACTTTTACAAAATATCACTGGAACCACCTTTGAGGATCTTTGGAAAGAATTACAACCAACTTTTCATCAGCGAAAATGGCTACTTGAGTTTTGAGAATAATTTTGTTGTGAACAACTTTGTCTCATTTCCTGAAAAAAAGACAGGTCTTCTCCTTCCTTTCTTGGCTGAACAAGATGGCAGATGTCCTGGTTCTAAACTGTTCTACAGCAGCTATGGAAAAGTTCTATCCTGGAGTTATGGATATGATCCAAATGCTGCAGTGTTTGAAAAAGCCAATAAACATGTTCAACAGTATGGTGGAGTCAAAGATTTTGCAGCAAAAAAAGTACATGTTTTCACTTGGTACAAAATGCAACCTTATCCATGTAAAATGCATTCTGAAGATAAGCAGGTGAGATCTGTCAGTAGACACATTGAAATAATAGTATTGCTTTTGTATTGTATTTCATTGTTCATGTTTATGTCTTACTTATTATCTGATATTCCATAAAACTGATCTCCCATTTAACCCTAGGAGAGTTCTAGTTCAAGTCTATTGTCAGGAAAGATTTCAGAGAATTTTGAGACTAATAACGACATAGTTTTTAACAATTGTTATTGGTGTTCTTTAATGTGCCCTGAGGGTAGAAAGCAGGACATGTTTTACATGTATTTCTAGCCTCTGGTCTGGGCTTAAGTAAGTGTAATTTAATTTGCTTTAGCTCCTGCATCAGTGATTTGTATTGACTACATGTAACACCCCCCCCCTTCTGCAACCCTCCTCCTAAATATTCTAATACTAAATTACATTGTTTTCACCTTTTAAATACAATTGTTCTACATTGATTCATGTCTTTTCCAGAGTAATACCTACCAAGTAGTGCTCATAACTGATAATGTGTATACATTTGTTATGTACAACTACCGCACTGATGACATGCGTGGCAAAACCAATGTACCCTTCATTCATATGGGTTATACATTTGGGGACAAAAGGTTTGAATCAGTTACTTCTGGAACTAATGGAATGGCTAAGTTTGGCAATTATCCAGGAAACACAGGTATTACAGCAAAAGATATATTTATAAATGTTACTTAAAATTAATAATTTTCACTTCACTGGTGCTTGGTGGCTATTAGGCCATACCTAGTTGTTTAGTAAGGAGCTCGCTGTTTTGATTAGCATGGAATATGCAAGAGCATAATTAGTTGACCTCTTTATAGTTCTCTATCAGTATCACTTGCTGAAAATATATCACAAGACTACAACGTTTTTGCCTACATTTGACATAAAAGCAAAATTTGAAAAAAGTAAAAATACAAAATTTGAGAAACAATGGCCGTGTCGTTGACCAACTTATCAATTCAGATTGCCTTTTTGGTATTTTTTATACTGTTTCTGATGAGAAATCTTGTACATTTCCTTTTTTCTACGTCTAGAAAACCCTGGGCAGTGGGTCCTTAAATTGTATGACAATGAAACAGCAAACATCACAATTCACCCTTGTGTTGAATGGAGTTTCGACACGTACAACCTGACAAAGCAATCCTACTACTATTGGTTAGATCCTTGTCCTTGTAATTTGTTACAAGCCATAGCAGATAGCAGATTTAGAACAACAGAAAGTCGTTCAAACAACCAGTATTGTTTCAAAAGTAGAAGACTAGGATATCTTACATATACTGAAAGAGCTTGGCAGGTAGGACATTTTTTTGTATTGTAGGTTGATATATGGAGGGGGAAAAGAGGGAGGGATAAAGGTATGGATATAGGGATGGGAAAAAGGAGGATAGAGAGGATGTCTGTCTGATTGTGAGATAGATAAAGAAGGGAAGGGTAGATTGTTAGGTAGAAGGATTGTTGATCAATGGTCTGAAGAAAGAATGGCTTAACAAGCAATGGATGGAAAATTTGATTGGTTAATTGTCTTGATTACTTGATTGCTTCATGGTCCATTGGTTGTAGGTTCTTTTGATACATGAGTGAATAAAACTTAAAGAATCAAGTCGGGGAGGGATCATTAATATTGGATTTTGCAATCTTTTCATTCTGTAGACATGCTGTTACAGCCTTGACACGGGTGCACTTAGCATTTCACCCCCAGATGCTGGTAGTATCATTGTAAGAAACCAAGAACCAATATCTGATGAAGAAGCCTATGAAAGATGTTGTGTAGAGACAAATGAATTTTGTCTAAATTTTTATGTTATGAGACCAACTGATGATTGCAGATGGTATTATCCACCTAGAACAAGTATGTTTGTGCTCTTTCATTCAGCTCCAGCAGGGTATCAGCACAAGAAGGTGTCGCCTCTGTTGATTATTCAGTGGTCATGTGCGTGACTAGAGACTACATAACATAAGAATATTTTCAAAGTAAAAGATCATGCGAGAGTTTGATTCACAAGCCTGACTTTTTTCAGTCTCAATGTGATTATACAGTATTGAACTTATATAGCAATGGGTTGAATGACAAAGGCACATGAATTAAACACACGCACATGATCTTTTACTTCGAAAATAAAGCCTATTCATAGTCTTGAGTGCAAATGGTCTGTGAATAATCATTGTGCCAGTATCCTATTAGAAATTCCTGTTAATTTTTATTGTAATGTAGAAATCGTAACATTGATCCAGAGGAATATATATCAAAACTTGATGCATTAAGGATCATGGACTATATTATAATTAACAAAAATTATTCAAGGTATAAAAAGATTCTTCACTTTTCCATTTGTTTTGATCATATATAGCAATTACACATGATCACAGTTTGCTAACATTTTATCTTTTTGTCAAGGTCTTATATGGGGGGATCCACATTTCAAGACACTAGACGGATTTGAATATACATTCAATGGTATTGGAGAGTATACCCTTTTACAAAACAGAAATAAAACATTTGTTGTTCAGTGTCGCACAGTTCAAGCGGTCAGCGAAGACGGGGATCCTGCCAATGCAAGTGTATTCAGTGCCTTTGCAGCAAAACAAAATGGACACCCAACGGTAGAAATCAGAATGGATGAAGCTAGAACAGGTAAGGATTTTGCAACTAAGCCTGTTGCAATATTTGATTTTATAAATATGACAATATTAATTTCATTTACAATCTTCATAAACATTTTGATGGAGTAAAATTTTAAATTCACTATTGGAATCATGCATTTCTTGTGAGTCTTTCAAATCTTTTCCACTGGAAAGAAAAACAAGCCAAACATTTCTGATAGGCCTTATTAAATTTAATAAGATTTCTGATACACATAGTACAGATGAAAACCCTGCTCTGTATGCCTTGCTAATACAAAAATAAATGTGTTAAAGAATCCAAATGTACTACAGTGTAATCATTGCATTTAATCTTGAATTATAGGTATGGAACTTGTAATTGATGGCCAAATGGAAACTGACTTGATGCAGAGTGAAATTAATGAAATGGAAATTAATGATGTATTAATCGAAAAGAATGGGACTACCATGGACTTGTCCTTCCCTGATGGTAATATGTAATCTGAAACAGAATTGTGTATTTCTAGGATTCATGATAAACAATGATGATTACATTATATTATGATTTGATATGATTAGGTCAACATATTTTTGGCCCAGGCTTCTGCCTGTCCTCCTCCAATAAACATATACATTTAGTGTATGCCTTATCAAGTAAAATAAGATCACACTTAAAACTGTTCATATTTTTAACCGCCCTATATTTCTCCTCCTTCAGGATGGATCTTGACCGTAAGATTTTCTTCAAAAATGCTAACTGTTTCTGTGACTGTACCACAGTCTGCCATGAATAACACAGAAGGACTTCTTGGCTTCATGAATGATGATCCTTCTGATGACCTAATGCTGCCAAATGGAGAGATTCTTTCAAACAATCTGACAGAGGCAGAAATATTTGAACAATTTGGAAAATTATGTAAGAATAATGATGGAAACAATGATACAAAGAATGATAATAGTATGAAAACTAAGAATAATGATAAGGACATTCCTAATTTATTAGTTGGTCAATGGATGTGGCTGAGCCATTATTTTCTGATTAATTTTTTTTTGTTGTTAAATTTCATAATGTAGGGAACCAAACCAATCAAAAAGGTTGCAGTCTTGTTAACAACCACTTTGTTCTTTACCGTCGTTTTGACGTAAAAGGCCGAGTGTAGTCTAAGTAAGATTGAAATAGGAATAAATCTGCCAACCAGGCCTATTTTTATATGCAGAAACATTCACCCATCATCTAATCAAATTGGAATGGCCTAAAATGGTTTAACGCTTTTCTTTTAACGATATAATGATAATAGATGTTGATAATTACCATTAAACAACTTAATGTTTAGTCCAATAGTTTTAAAACTTTTGACTGGTTAAAAATTTACTCACGAGAGCTTTCGGAAATCACTGTTTCCTTTGTCAATCTGATCGAATGTATGACATGTCCACTAGATGGTGTCTTGGACAGAATACGGGTCATATGCTAATGAGTGGTCGATTGACCGTGTCCCCCACTCTGCTGAGATTGTTATTCCACACTGCTGGGAGGTTATATCTTCCACCGTCTTTGTTCAAACTTAATCTTTCTCGAGGTATTTTACTAAGTTTAACATAATTTATATAATTATAGACAAAGAATTAGCATCACAACTTAATTATAGTTTGTAATATTTGTCATCAACGTTCACATGCATTCAATATTGAATCTTTTCGCAGGGGCTATAACAAATGAGGACTCACTCTTTACCTATCCACCAGGAAAATCTCATGATGATTTTGTAGATGAAAGTTTTGTGCCAATTTTCGTACCAGAATTTGATGCAGAAACTCAGGCAAAAGCAGACAAAACCTGTGGAAATAATAAAGCATGTCTTCTTGACTTTGCTGCAACTGGGGATGAAGAAGTAGCTGCTGATGCACTGTCTCACAATAAAGTCTTTGAAGAAGATAATCAAGTCATGAGTAAGACTTCACCATAATATCAATACCATAAAGCAAAAACCCATGTTACTAATTTTTTGACATTTTGAGTTAGTCAGGTACTTTATGGTAGTCTGCATCTATTGACCTAATTCCTCTTCATATTTTTAAGTTTATTTTTATAGGTTTGTGTAGGTGATTGTAGTAGTTGAGATATACAAAAAATATTGTATCCTAATAATTTCTTTATCTTATTTCCTACAGAAAACAAAGCCCCCATCATAGAAGCTCCTAAATTTATAAATGTTACAGTGGGCAGGGAAGTTTATTTTGAATTGAATGCCACAGATCCTGATGGGGACATGTTCACTGTAAAACTAGTCAGTCCAGTCCCCGACTCAACATTTGATGGGGCTGTATTTACATGGACCCCTAGGGATATGACACCTGTTAAAATAAGGTAACATTTCATAAATTCATTGTTTGCTTAGTATTTTAATTTTGAAATTTGGCTGCAAATATTTTTTTTCGGACATAATTTAATTGATTGTGTTTGTCAGAAGAAAACAGCAATTGCAACATAAAATACACTGAATATCCATTTACCCTGTTGACTTTGTACACCCTTAAAAGTTGCCATTCTTCATATTCACTTCTGAAGTCTAAATTGTGTAAATACGGTTGCATTTTTAAAAAGAAATTTCTTGAAGTCTCTTGACAAAAATAAAATTCCACTGAAAAATCCTTTTAGTTAAAGGGATTTACCTTTGACCTATAAGCATTGCCACATGTTTGCCAGCTTTTAACTTTTGTGACTTTTTACACAATCTAAACAGATCTACCTCAAGTCACTTTAAGTCTTTGGAAGGATTATGACTCAAGCTTTGAAGCCAAAAAAACATCTTTGTTAGATAAATAGACAATGTAAATGAAGTTTAAGACTAATTTTTCTAAAGCTATCTTAGACTTAAAAATAAAGTATTGATTGTGGGTTTTTTACAGCTTTACTGCAAAGGACATAAATGGAGGCTCATCCCCAGAAATTGTTATTCAAATAATAATGTGTGGAGGATGTTCTAACCAAGGGATTTGTGATAATGAAGATAGAAAAACTCTGGCTTTAGAAAAGAAATACTCTCTCGCAACTTGTAAATGTGATGTTGGATGGGAAGGTTTGTGAAAATGTGATATTGTTTCGTTGCTGATGTGTAATGTATGTGATACTCCCTGCTGGACCCATAGCAACATGTTTGATATGGCAGATAGAGTTTCTTGATGTGTTTTAAAAGTTTAAAATGACTTCATTTCAATGTTTAAAGACTTTGACAAGTGAAACCCTCTAACTGATAGAACTAATTGATAGACTTCAGCCGCGGTTACACTGTTGACTTTGTAAGCGCCTGAAACTGCCTTTTTAGTTGCCTTTCTTAAAGCACTTAAGAAGTCTACAGTCTAAACACAGTTTGGATTTTGAAGTTTTTTATTTGAAGTCTTGAAAAACCTTTTAATTTAAAGGGAGTAACTATATCGACTAATCAGGATTGTCACATGTTCGCTAGCTTTAAAGATTGACTTCAAAACACTTTAAATCTTTTAAAGGATTGTGACTCTTTTTCACTGTGACTATAAAATTGTATTTCATGCATAGGTGACGAATGCCAGAATGACATAGACGGTTGTATTGATAATCCATGTGAAACTTTGGGAACAAATTGTACTGATCACACTCCAGAAGAACAACTCCAGCATGGATCTGCTTATGATTGTGGACCATGTGCAACAGGATACTACAAGTATGAAGGGAAATGTGTTGGTAGGTTTCAGTTTTATTGTCATATGTTGACATACTAGTATACTAATTTATCAATAGTGTGATGAGTGAAAATTGTTGATAATCCTTGTATTGTATCTAGAGTAAGAATTGTCTATGTCATTTTATTTCAAAAAATATTTACAACTGCCAGCTTAATTATGCATTAAATCACACCTTTCTATTTAGTTATCATAATGACATTTACTATTTTTTCTAGGAATTCTGGTTACTTTAGTGTAGTCGACATGACTTGTGCAATGGAATCAGTGACTTCGGCATATTTTAAATGAAATCATTGTACATAATGTGACTAAGGCAATCAAAGTGGGAAAATCTACATCCTCATTATTCTGAAAAATGACTTTGGTAATGTTTACTCTAGAGTGTTGAATCAGTTATCTTTCTTTTCTTTCAGATATAAATGAGTGCTTAAATGACACCACCAATACTTGTGATCAGATCTGTGAGAACAATCAAGGATCTTATACATGTCTTTGTAACCAAGGGTACAGAAAGGTTGGTTCAGCTTGTGAAGGTAAATATTTTTTAATCCTTAAGACATCATAATTCAGTTAGAATCTTGTATATTCATGTCATAACAGTCAGATATAGTATTATGTAAATTTATCTCTACATGTTTCATACATTGTATCGTAGATATTGATGAATGTGAAGAAAACTTACACGAATGTGGACAGCTCTGTGAAAATGAAGCAGGGAGTTATTCATGTAACTGCTATGATGGATACATCCTTGAAAGTGATGGGAAAACATGTCTTCAAGGCAAGTTTAGCAAACATTTTAAAAGATAATTTTACCAAGTAATGCCACAATTTGAGCAAAGTGAAAAGTGAAGACTAAGGGTCAGTTGGGAAAACGAATACATGTACGAATTTGGTTTACTTTGATATTATGTACCAGATACATTTTAACACTTTTTGGTATAGTTTTGTGTGATAAGATCCGAGATGAATTAGGTTATCTTGATAATTGAATACACCTGCTGGAGTACTAATTTAATTTTTATTACAGTTGACCAAGGCTGTACCTTATCTTGTGATCATTTTTGCATCAAGGATGGAACAGATAACTATGTCTGTAAATGCAGGGATGGCTATGAATTGGCTTCAGATAATCTCAGATGTAATGGTAAGTAGATAGATATGATGGATTATGTAAGGGAGGGGTTCATGGCATTATTGCTGTTTAATTATTAGTTATTCTTATAACATTTAGAATGAAGCATATTATGAATGTCTATGCTGATGACATGGATAAAATTAATATACAAATATTTCTTTAATGGTAATTGTTAAAAAAGCATTTTTCTTTAATTCTTTAAGACATTGATGAATGTGCTGAAGAAACCACTTTAAATACTTGTGACCAACCACAGAATTGTGTCAATACAGAAGGAAGCTTCAACTGCTCATGTGACGCTGGATTTAAATTAGAAGAAGATAGAAGGACATGCAAAGGTAAGTTGTATAAAAACTCTCCTCATTTATCACTATTTAGTCCCATATAGTAGAAACTACCAACAACCACATTTGAGATTTGGGTGATCATTTTAGAATTGTTTGGCTACCAGACTAGATAGTATGTTTATTAAGAAAATGAATAATTTCTATAGGATCAGGTAATGGTTTAACATTGGGCAAAAGCAGTCCAGTTGGCATGTCAGATGTTTAATTCAATCACTTGTCATTCTTTGTTTGTGTGATCTGATAGTGTTTAAAGGGGGGGGGGGTCTGATCCCAGTTCCCAAAGAATCAAAAATCAAAATCCCAAATCCCGAAAAATCAAACAT
>JAVSBT010481420.1:0-21343 GCA_033118115.1 Pharyngocirrus eroticus
TAAAGCTGATTTAACAAGAGCATGATTTACCATTACATGTTGTGTGATAGGTACTTCATTTGTAAACATAGCTTGTAAACATAGCTTGTACACATGATTTCAATGGTATACGCATTGAACCATGTAGTACATGCACATTCAGCCGGTTATGTGCACTTGAGATTAGGAGTAGGCTGTTTTTGGAGGATCAAGATTGTTCACTTGTTTCATTCACGCAGTTGTCTTTTTTCCGGACTCGGCAAATGAAACACGTGCACTATCTCTGTCTTCGGAAATAAGCCAGTACCGTTAATTCGATTGCGCTTGTCTGGGATAATAAATCAGGGGCACCCCCTGAATGTGCGTGTACCCCATTAGTCTGAAATATGTGTGCATAGTCTCGTAGCATTAAAAATCAGGCATGGAACCAGACAGGAAAGCCTTGGTTAATGACCTGATCTACAAATGTGTGCAGACAATAAGTAAATTGCCAGTTTTCTTGCAAATGCAGATACTACAGTATACATTATTTTATTTTTTAAATTGTGATAAAGAATGAAAACTCTTGGTAAGAATTAATACTTGGTGCATTTTATTCTGCTTGTAGACATGTTACATATAATACATTGATGAATGTCCACAATATATTTAAAAATTTGGTTTAAATGTACTCAGCACCATTTGTTTTATAACATAATGTGTTGTGGTACCTTTTGTGCTAATTACAAGATACACATTACCAGCTGTATCTATCATTTTACAGCATGTTAATTTTATTAGATATCACAGATATTTGCATCACTAGAAGATATTCTAATCTTACAGTTATTTCCTGAGAACTAATTCCCTGTAACATGTTTAGAACACAATGAGTATATGTAGTGTATCAGATCTTCAAACTAGATAATATAATACATTACAAGCAATTCATTTCAATTGACGATATTTTGAATTCAAGTGTTAATGTCTCTTTCTACGTGAATAGACATGACTAAGATCAATATAGCCTCAGCACACACATATGCTAATGATAATGAGACAGTCGCACCTTCAGATGTTGCCCCTGATGTATCTCCCTAACTTTAATCGGTTCTGCTCAATCTAGTTTACAAATAGGTTATTTTCCAAAGATAGAGCTTGTGCACGTGTTTGAGTCTGAAAAAAGACAACTGTGTGAATGAAACAAGTGCACAATCTCTATCATCGGAAATAAATTTATTCGTAAACTTGAATGCGCATAGCCAGACGGGTATTAGGGAGATAAATCAGTGGCGACTTCTGAATGTGCGACCATCTCATTGTTAACATAAAGATTATATTGATAATAGCATAGTCAAACCATAATTGTACAACCACCTCATGACTAGGAACACTTCTCTTTTAAATCACCCCCTAGTGGTCTAAAGAGAAAGCTTCAACTGTAATCATAATAATACAGCCATAGTACCACCTATCCAAATGCTAGTAACAATAATGATAATAATAATACTAATGATAATAATAGTAATAATGAATATGATTATAATAATAAATATAATGAGATGAAAAAATACGATAATAATAATGTTTTTGTGTTAAACTATACAATATATACAACTTTCATTCCTGATACATGTACTTTCAGTCTGTAGACAGCTCAAACTTGAGTAGTCTGTTTATTTTGTTATCATTTCTTACCTAATATTTACTGAGTAACCCAGCTACATGAGAAAAAAAAACTACAAACACTAGAAAAAATATATAATCCCATGGAGGGTATCATGAAATAACAAATTTGATACCACCCAACTAAATACAGTGCCCCTAAACTCACTGTAGATGAAAATTATGATTTTATGAGGACAGTTTTTAGGGAAGAGATCGTAACAAAATAAACACAGGTCGCTCTTGTTTGAGTTATCTACTGACTGAAAAAATTAGGAGCCACAGTATCCTTGGAGTGTATTATGATTTCACAGCAGAATATTCTGCTGCTGTTCTTTTAAAATGTTGATCCATATAACATGACATTGTGATTATAATAAACATTTTGGCATCTGGGGTAAATCATACATCCATGACTTTATGCAGGTATATTCACATTTTTCATTATGATACATACTTTGTACAAATATTGCACATGCCCTATTCAGTTAAATGTCTGCAGTATTTTATTCTCTGTAATTACCCTTTGTTACTTGAGGGTAGCCACATTCAAATGGTGGTGCTATCACAGCTGGGTATCAAATGTTGTGCCTGTATCATCATGACTGATTACAGTTCTTGATTGGGATGGCAGTTCTTCTAATCTGAAACAGACAAAGAATTTACATTTACAGGTAAGAGCTTGTATTGATGGAATTTTGTTATAGGCCAGAAGCTTTCTGTTGATATCAAAGGCAAGCTATATGCATTTAAACCCGTTATATAGTTTATAGCTATCAATCTGATATCCGAACCTTCCACCCCTTCCCTTTTGGGTTTCTGCGCATTGGACTCTACCCACTGTACATTAATGCCAGGCTATTTAATGCTACGGCGCCACTATCGCATGGTAAACCCTTATTAGATAATGAATCGAGACTGATCGATATAAGACAAAAAGGGTAAAAATTGTAACCATCAAATTGCAGACAGTATCCCTTTAATGTCCCTTTTCTTGTATTGTTTATGGCAAAAATGGATCAGTCGCATCCATCAACCAACTAATCAATTTGGAATGGCCTTACCTTTGTTTCAAGGTATCCCCAAGATATTTCCAATCACTGTGATCCAAGGCTTCTAAGAGTAGACGGAAACATTCTTCATTTGTTTTGCCTCTATCCATGGCTTCTTTCCTGAAACATGTCAGAACTTCTGAGATTTGCCTATCCACACTGGGGTTCTCTGCTTTGATCTTTAAAATCCGATCTATTTTTACACTAAGGTAAATAGCAAAATTCGTATAGCCTGGACCAATCTCCTTTGCCAATAGTGCAATTACATCCTGCTTGAAAGGTCCTACAAAATAAAATACGCTGGACATAAAATATAAGACATAACTGGACAATTTGAGTTAAGAATTGTATTTTGGAAAAAAGAATTAGATTAAAATCAATAAAAGATCATTTGTATTCTTGATATTAAGAATTCAGCACAAACTTTTTGTATCAAAATAGATGACACTGAATTCTAGATATTAACAATATAATGAATTTTGAGTTTGAATATTTTTGTTGTTTAATTTACATTCTTCCATTCAAAATCAGATACCTGCACTTTTTAAGATTTTATAGCAAATCTATGTTATTTTCAATGAAATAAATAAAAACTGTCAGGCAAAATATCACCTTACATAATTTAGACAACAGACAATACATCTTCAGTTATGAAAGACATTGTGTAATAATGTTGAAAGAATCTTTGTAGTTTATATCTGGCATAATAATTATTTCACTTACCATTTTCATATTTCTTTTTGTGCCATTCATCTTCATACATTTCAAGTTCTCTGGCTTGGGCCCTAGAACAATTTTCTGAAATCAAAGGCACACATCACTAAAATCAATTTGTTATCCTATTAAGATAATTTACAAAACATTTGTATATAATATATAATACGTTTATACTGTCTTTTCTACAAAATGGAAAAAAAATGAAAATACATTTGAAAGTCATCACTGTCTCATTATTATGGCTGATTAAAATGGAGAACAGTACTCACCCCTAGTGACTGGTCTGGCTATAACAGCAGGGATTGCAATTTCCTTGCAGTATACAACATTCACAAGTCCAGGGCACTGTGACCCAAAGTACTCTTGTGGTATGACGTCACATGGGTTGATGTTATATTGAATACAGTGTGGGCATAGCATTTCTGCACCATAACTTATACCAGGCCATTGGTTTTGGATATACATGGAAATACTTTCAAATAGTGGAAACACTACATCCCATATGTCAAGAATTTTGTGGCCCTTTGACTGCAGTTGAAGTTCAGTGCATATTTCATTCGGGATTTCACCGTCTTTGGCAGCATATGCAGCAGTGTCTTCCAGATCACCGCCTCCACTCCTTTTAGTCTCAAGGAGCAGCCTGACCTTATTCACCCTGCAATAAAGACCCCCTTTCCATATGTACACATCTGGGCTATGTGAGGCAGCTTTAACGGCACTAAGGACAACCATTCTTTCAAAGAAAGTTTCTGGAATGTTGTCTCTGAATTTGAAAATAATAGTGACATTGTACTGTATTTCACCTTTCAATCTTTCCCATTTTTTCTGCACTTCATGTGGCTTGGTTTCCTTTAAAAACCATGGCATCAAGAGGCTGGGTTTGTTGTTAACTCCTTCTGGGGCAAATACATACCATATATTGAATTTAACCAATAGCTGTCTAACAAAATACACAGGGATATTTTCCATTCCTTTAGATGCCAGCAACCTTTCCAAAAGTTCTTCCGTCATTTTTCCACATCTTCTCCAAGAGTCAACATCTTGTTCAAAAGATATTTTCGATGGATACAAAGCTTCGACACTCAAGGCATGTTTGTCGAAGTCATGATGGAATATTGTTTTGAGTACATCTATGAATCTTTGAATGTTTGGAAAGATGAAATCTTTTAGATTATCCACTGAACTGTACCACAACATTTCTCCACATTGATGTAGGTAACTTAGCACATCAGTATACAGCCTATACGTATGGTTTTCAATATTCATCTCTTCATTGGTTAGGACCTGAAAGGGACGATCCTCGTCACAAAATATTGATTCTTTCTCTATTTGAAGGTTTTTCTTTAAAAGGTCATTGAGCTTGACACACATCTCCTCTGTTTCGTTGAAATACTTCTGGAACCTTCTTAAAATGTTTTTCCAAGATTCTGGTATCTGGTCACAAGATTTCCGGCCAATATCACACAGAGATTCGTGTAATTCTTCCACTCCAACTCCAGACTTGCAGCTAATAGTGTGGTAATGGAATTTCATATTTAAGACACTGGTCTGAATCTTTTGTAACTTTGACAATCTTGAGTATTTGTCATCTTGAACTCCTTTGGATTGCTGTGAGGGCCTCTTTTCCATATCCCGTTTCTCATTGTTGATTCTCTTTAGGAACTTTGCCTTCAAAGCACTAACTTTGTACTCAACAGACATTTGTTTTTTGTCTATTTCTTTATCTTCTTCCATTCCGTCTATTTTAGTGCCAACAAAGAATACATCTGAGGTGAAGGGACAACTGGTTAGAAGCCTTTCCAGCCAAAAACCTATGCTCTTGTGAAAATCTTTGTCATCATACTGTGGCAAATCAAACAATATGAGGTTTATTGACTTCTCACTTTGAAAGATGTGGTATGTAATCTTATAAAGATTGTGTCCACCAAAGTCATTAATTCGGAATACTATGTTTTCTTCTGGTGTCCAATGGAAATGCTGGAGGACCACTGTCCGGTTAGCCTCGGGTTCTACATACCCTTGTATATCTCTACTGAGGCAGTTGGCAAGACTTGTTTTTCCAGCCATTGACTCTCCTAACAGATGGATTTGTGTCCTACTACGTATGCAAATTGCATCTCCTTTGTAGTCTTTATAGAACTGGGCTATGGCTTTGACTCCTCTTTTGCAAATGACTTGTGGTGGGTACTTGATATTTCTTACCTCCACAGAGAGAATATCTATGTCGCCCATATCATTAAAGATGTCAGGAATTACTTCGATATCATTGTCGTCTGCATAGAGGCCTTTCAATTTAGTCAGCCATTTCAAAGAAACTGGCAAAGATGTGATTTTATTGCCCTCCATATGAAACTCTTGTAAGGAAATCAAGCAACGAATTTCCTTGGGAAGTTTCGAAATATGATTATAACTCAAATCAAGGTATTCCAGAGAACTCATCTCTTTTATTGTAATGGAAATTTCTTCGATTTTATTTCCTTCCACATTCAACGACTTCAGTGATGTCATATTAGACAGTGCTTTTGGAATAGTTGTAAGTTTGTTTCTTCTTACAGAAAGTTCTTCTAGCCTTGTTAATTCTTGCATTGATTCTGGCAGGTGTTCTAAGGCATTATCATCTATACAAAGTTTTTTCAACCTGTTACATTTGCCTATCTCTTCTGGAAGGCCTGAAAGTCCAGTGCTTATCAAATCAAGGATCTCCAATGACTTCATTTGGGAGATGGATGCTGGAATTTCGTTGATGTGATTTCCCTCTAGATACAGGTTTTTGATGGATGAAATCTTGACCAATACTTTTGGGAAGCTTGTAAGTTTGTTTCGTCTAGCCACAAGTTCTTCTAGCCTTGTTAATTCTTTCATTGATTCTGGTAGGTTTTCTAAGGCATTTTCATTTATCATGAGAGTAACCAAATTGTTACATTTGCCTATCTCTTCTGGAAGGAATGAAATCCTATTTTGATTCAATCCAAGGAACTCCAATGACCTCATAAGGGATATAGATGTTGGGATTTCCTTGGTGTTGTTTCCTTCTAAATACAAGTTTTTGATGAATAACATATTGACAAATACATTTCGGATACGTGATAGTTTGTTTCGTCTAACTGCAAGTTCTTCTAGCCTTGTTAATTCTTTCATTGATTCTGGTAGAAGCACAATAGCATTATCATCTATCCAAAGTTTTTCCAACTTGCTACATTTGCCTATCTCTTCTGGGAGGACTGAGAGTCCAGTTTGATTTACGTCAAGGATCTGTAATGACCTCATTTCTGATATGGATGTTGGGATTTCCTTGATGTTGTTTCCAGATAGATACAAGTGTTTGATGGATAGCATCTTGACCAATATAGTTGGAAAACTTGAAAGTTTGTTTTCGCTAGCTACAAGAGTTTCCAGCCGTACTAAATCACTCATTGATTCTGGAAGGTTTTCTAATGCATTATTATTTATCAAGAGTTGCTCCAACTTGTCACATTTACCTATATCTCCAGGAAGGACAGAGAGTCCCGTTTTTTTCAAGTCGAGGACCTGCAGTTGCTGCATATCTGAGATGGATTTTGGAATAACCTTGATGTTGTTTCCATCTAGATGCAAGTTTTTGATGGATAACATTTTGACCAATACTTTTGGAAAACTTGAAAGTTTGTTTTTGCTAGCTACAAGAGTTTCCAGTCGTACTAAATCACTAATTGATTCTGGAAGGTTTTGTATTGCATTGTTATTTATCCAGAGTTGCTCCAACTTGTTACATTTGCCTATCTCTTCTGGAAGGGCGGAGAGTCCAGTATTAGTCAAATATAGGTTCTGCAATAACCTCATTTCTGAGATGGAATTGGGTATTTCCTTGATGTTGTTATCCTCTAGATACAAGGTCTGGATTGATGAGGCATTGACCAATACTTTTGGAAAACTGGAAAGTTTGTTAGCCCTAGCTACAAGAGTTTCCAGCCGTACTAAATCTTTTATTGATTCTGGTAAATGTTCTATGGCATTATCATTTATCCCGAGTTTCTCCAACTTGTTACATTTGCCTATCTCTTCTGGAAGGGCAGAGAGTCCTGTTTTTTTCAAGTTGAGGACCTGCAATGACCGCATATCTGAGATGGATTTTGGAATAACCTTGATGTTGTTTCCTTCTAGATACAAGTTCTTGATGGATGACATTTTGACCAATACCTTTGGAAAACTTGAAAGTTTGTTCTTGCTAGCTACAAGAGTTTCCAGCCTTACTAAATCACTAATTGATTCTGGAAGGTTTTGTATTGCATTATTATTTATCCAGAGTTTCTCCAACTTGTTACATTTGCCTATCTCTTCTGGAAGGGCAGAGAGTCCAGTATTAGTCAAATATAGGTTCTGCAATAACCTCATTTCTGAGATGGTTTTGGGTATTTCCTTGATGTTGTTATCCTCTAGATACAAGGTCTGGATTGATGAGGCATTGACCAATACTTTTGGAAAACCTGAAAGTTTGTTAGCCCTAGCTACAAGAGTTTCCAGGGATACTAAATCTTTTATTGATTCTGGTAAATTTTCTATGGCATTATCCTTGAGCCAGAGTTGCTCCAATTTGTCACATTTGCCTAACTCTTCTGGAAGGATTGAGAGTCCAGTTTGATTCATGTTAAATTTTGTCAGTGCAATCATATTGCTTATGGATGATGGAATGACCTTGATATTGTTGGCATTCAATTGCAAAATCTCCAAACTAGTCAGCATTGTTATTTCAAAAGGAAAGTTTGTAAGTTTGTTGTTGTGCAGATGTAACGCCTTCAAAGTTCTCATGTTTGCCATTTGTTTTGGAATGCATTGCAACATATTGTTTGCCATAGACAATTTTTCAAGTTTTGTTAATTTTGAGATTTCACCAGGTAGTGTTTTAATTCTGTTTGAATCTAGATTCAGCTCTTTTAGGCTATACAAGGAACAGATACTTTTCACATTTTTCAAGCAGTTATTCTCCAATACAAGGGAAACAATCTGAATACCTACATTGAACTGCAGGGTTTTCAAGTTATTATGACTTAGATCCAATGTCTTTAAGTTTGGAAGACAATCAAATGTATCCTGTGGAATAATTTCAATTTGGCATCTTATAACGTTAAGGGTTTCAAGATTTTCTAGGGTGAAGACAGACTTTGCAAGAATTGGTATTTGTAAGCCCTCTAGATGCAAATTTGTGAGCTGTTTCAGTCTTGCTATTGGTTCTACTGAATCAGTGATGACATTTTTGACTGTCAAAGACTGTACACATTCATGTTCAGTAAGCTTGGATGCTATCTGTGTATTGCTTATAGTTGATGACGTAGATTCACCATTGTTATTGATAAAATTTGTCACTATGTCCATTCCATCTCCATGTAAAGATAACTGTTCCATTTGGTTTAAAATCCTACTCTCCCCTAGAGGGATATCCATGGTTCAAGTTAGTTACAAATTATTTGAGGTTTTCACTCTTCTGTATTTCTGTGACTAGAGTTTTTTTTGTAGTTCCTTATATTTATCCGTAGTTTACCAATATGAATTTCCTCAGTTCAGTTCAGCCAACAGATACATTAATTATGCCACACCTTCTCAACAAAACATTGTCCTATGTCAATAAAATGAGTTTTGTTTGGATCTGGTTGCAATATCAAATACTGTCCAGATACGTTTTTTGCCAAAATTCACAACCTGTAAGTTATTCGGTTTCCATTGTAAGACTGCTCATGGGTTTATAAATCAGAGCAAAGTCAATGTTTAAATGGTTAAGTCTTTATAATCTCTCAATGCTGTTCAAATTGACTAGACTAAACAGAGGGGAAAAGCAGAAGGCCCTATATCTGCAACTTATATCTACAATAAAAAAAATATAACAAGAACTAGAAAAGGCAATACTGATTGGGTATGCAAAGGTTTTTTTCATCTCAAATTTTGAAATTTTAGATTTTGACCTTTTTAAAAATCCCTAAAGTTGTTTACCAGATCAAGAATACGTTTTCAAATATTTATGAAGATTTTCTAAATAAAAGTGTTCAAAAAGTTCCTCAGAATTTCTGCAAAATTTAATGTTAACACATCCAGATCACCATAACACCATCATTCTAGTGGAGTAAAGTTTCACCTTTGAACAAAAACACTAAACTTTGCTTGAAGCTTTTGATTTTACAATGGGAATCCCTTTGGGATCGTCCGTTGAGGGCCTTTAGTCTGACCTAGGGGATAAGGGGATAAGTAGTTAATGAGTAGTGGTCAATTTGAATGACCAGAAGCTATCTGTGAACTTGAACTTGTATTGGCCCTTTGGCCTGTATCACCTAGATGGAATAAATCTCCAACTGAGAATATGTATTTGGATAAAGGTATTATATTCTAAATGCAGTTATTGACAAGACAATGTGCAAAATTTCAGCAAATTACAATGAAAATATGGTATTAAAAAAATCTAAAACCAATACGGTCTAAATTTAGTTTTCAGATTATTTTTTATCTTTCTTAGTTTTTTTGGTCACATTTACTGATGTTTTTAGTTAAGTAAGTGAACATGGTGAATAAAAAAAAAGGAACTTGGTGTGACACTTAAAAAAGATTTTTTGTAAAAAACAAAATGAAGAAAAACATAAACTAAAAATCAATTTCTTTTGATTCTTTTTGAAGATCCACAAATGAATAAGGGCAATGATCTGAATATAAAGCTTTTTCACCGAAAACCAAAATTCCTTTCTACAAAGATTCTCCATTGTTTACAAAACTGATCATACCTTATTTGAAAGGACAACCCAGCAATTCAACACTTCAAGCAACCACATAAGGCAGGATTTAACATGATTTTAAGCATTTGGGATAATCATCATTAGCTGACAAATTTCTAATAAATTCAATAGAAGAGCTAAATTCTATTTGTTTGGGGCCATTTGAATATTAGGTTAACCCCTCCATTGTTCACATTATTAGATCAATATAAATAGCCTTATTCCAAGCTTCAATCACAGTAGATCACAAGAAAATCTTTTACATTGCTTTTTCTTATCAATCAGAGGTGAAATATTCAAAATATGTAATGATATTGACTATGAAAGCAATAGTAAATGTGTGCTCATGCTTTAAAAAGTGCTAATTTTGTTTATTTTCACCAAAACTGTGTTACTTGTACCTTAAATTTCTCACACATGTTATCACCAAACCTATAATTTAGAATAAAGAATGTTGAGATAAATTCAGTCAAATATATGAAAGAAGGCAATATTTCATTGCCGAACTCTATTTTGCAAGGTATATACATGTAGCTCAAAAGGGCCAACTGCCACAATCTTCCAAATCTGTACAGACATTTATCATAAGTATAAGCATAATATATCAAAAGATAATAATAGTGTTCTTCTTCCTTGTTCTTCAAAAGGCAATATACCACAACTATGTTTGGGGTCATGGGTTTCAAAAGCCTTTCAAATGTATTCAAGTTGTCTATTCAATGCCTTCATACATTTGTTTGCAGACTTTAAACAGTAGACTAGAGTTCTAAGAAGTTCAGGAATCCATAACAATTTTGACCTCATTGAGAATATACAACTCTCATTTTTTTTCGAAAATAAACATTTGGGCCAATTAAAAAAATAAGTTTTTTCAAAACTCATCCGTTGTTTTCATTTCACATTTTGAACAAAACATATCATGTTGGAATTCTGTTTCTAATGATTATAACCATGGACATATTCTACAAAATAAGGCTTTCTTTTAACAAGATTTTGATGTGAGATTTTAAATCAGTTTTCTTAGAAGAGGGGTGCAGTTTAATAAAATCACAGAACCTTTCTAACATAACAAATGTACCTTATATAAATCAATTTATCAATACTTGTATTCCCCCCTCAATCAGAAGTGAAAGTAATGAGAAATTTCAATGAAAAATAATACAGAAAATTTGATATTAATATTATCCCCCCTTATCCTTAAGTACCTGTGGTTGTGGTTTTTAAATTCACGATTGGACAGAAAACTACATGAACAAAAAATATAAAAGAAATATTCTTTTGTTTGGGTTGTGCTAGCGTGGGTTTTGCAATGTGGGCAAATTGAATTCTAGTCTCACAATGGTGGAATATCATGGTCTCTGTTCCCTGCATCATGGTAGGTGGGAATGAACACCTTAAATACGGAATAAATTGATTGGCTTTACAACATATATCAATATACTGCTAAACATAGTTTGCAGCATTTATGATTGCAGAGTAGTCAGGCATTATTTGGGCCCTTTTTAAAGTGAAAGACATGTCAGACTGTGCTATGTTAAGGGCCACCTCTTCGAAGTATATATTAAAGCTAGAACATTTCTTTCTTTTAGCTTATCATATGGTCTACTTAATGATGAAATTATGTTGAATTGTTTGGTAAAATACTAAAGATAATGACCCCTTCATCCCATACTGTTTGTACATTAAAGTGTGAAATGGTGCCCCCCCCCCCCCCTTCAATATAAACCTCGATCCACCTGCAAGATAAAAAATGATTTTTTTTTAACTCACCATTTCCTTTTTTATTCTTCGTACGGATTCCTTCAAGTCCGTGAGCGTGGTATATTTTGATCTAAATTCTGGATATTTGATGTTCTATGATATTCTATGATATCTTGCTATCACAAATAGGCATATTTTGAAACGTGTAAAGTAAAATCAAATAGCTTTAAGTAACTTAAAAAAATATTGTGTTATTCGTGAAACTCATCCAGCCTTTCTTTAGTGTAAAGGGCGTTATAAGTTTTAACACAATACACAACACGAAAGCGCATGTCTTAAGGAGAGTGAACAGAAAAGTTCCCCTCTAAATTCACAATCAATGATTCACAACTAGTCTAACCGAACAACCAACCAAGTACCTACTGTGAACCCATGCGTGGACGTTGAAAATGGTTGAAGTGGTATTCGTTTTGAAAAACAGCGCCATCAAGTGAAGATAATTGCCTGCATATAAAGGCCTGTTTACGTTACTGACATAGCTTGCACGTTTTACTATTAGCAAATATTCTTTGAGTGAAAGAGAGACGAGAGGAGATATCACACTTTTTTTTAAAGGGGAGTTCTAAACAACTAATGAACAGTCTATCCACTCAAAATGTTTAGCAGTGACTAGTGAAAAAGATAGTAAAAGTAAAGTAAAGTAAAATAAGTAAACCAATTTGAGCCATTAAGGCCCATCAAGCTGTTGCTTATGCTCGGTTTCTGTAAAACACGCGACTGAGAATTTTAACCCCCCCCCCCCCCTCTCCCGGACAGGATGCTAGTCTATTGCAGGTTACTTCCCCAAATCGTTTCCTTGGCGAAGAAAGGGATATTGGGACTAAGTAGATATTCTAAAGTTTTTTAAGAAATGATAAAATGTTTTTTTACTTGAATGGCAAAGTAATCTCTCTACCCCCTCCCCCGGTTTGGCAAAAAATGGGATAAAATGGACCTGCCTATGTATTGAATAATACGATAAGATTAGGAATCAACAGCAAACATACAAAATTAATCCAATGATTTTACTTTTTGCATTCTGTAATATTTTATGGAAGTAAATTTATACAGTTGATGAACTAAAAGATAAGGAATTTTAGTTTTTATCTCCTATATTCAGATTTTGTGTTTATGAAAATGTGCAATCTAATTTTACATACATGTTGCGTTTTTTTAATATTTATACATTTCACTGCTACCACCTAGTGGTCATAAATGAATTCACGAACTTTCAGACTTTGATCGTCTTGGAAAGAAAACAACAAGATAAAATTAGTTTCTAAATGTTGGTTGGTATGCCAATGATTATGTTAATTGCAGTACAAAGACTTTTTGAAACATTTCGTGTCAAAAGCTAAACTTCTGCGAAGAGATTTTACCTGGAAAAAGAAAACAACAAACTAACTGGGCCAACGGGCGATAATAAGTTATTTTGAGGGTGCAATGTAGCTGTCATATGTCATTTTGAAGCTTTCTGCAATCAAAGTTCTTTCAAATCAAACAAGATGGATTATCTCCTTGGATTGCCAAAACCAGACGTGAGTGACAGTGTTTGGAAGAAGGTAGACCTCACATCGGCTATGTCCATAACTATCATTGGGATTGGACTGTACCTTCTTTATCTTGTCACAATAAAACCCTTTTTATCACCCCTCAGGCAGGTAAGATTTTGAAGATGATTTTTTTTTCAATCGATATTTTGAAAAAATAAATATAAGCTCATTGAAAAGTTCAACGAATTAAGCCATCGATCAATTTAATTTTCACACTCACAGGCACTTTGTTAATTTTATATCTAATTGTGTTCTTGGTCTTTCTTTTATCATAAAAAAATATGATATACAGATGCCAGGCACATCCTATTACCCGCTAGTTGGTAACATGAAAGAATTGATGCAAGGGGAATCCATGGAAACAAGTTTAAAGTAAAACGACTTATTTTCCATTCTCTAAACAATTTAATTTATTGTTTGTTTCAACTAAAAACAACAACCCAAGACAAACTTTTCATGATAAACGTTAATGAAACAATTCTGTTATTGATTTTTTTCTCTTCAGATATTTCAATGAGTATGGTCTTACACTTCGCTACTATTTCTTCTTTGGTTCAGAAAGAGTGATGACGGCTGATCCAGACGCCCTCAAACATATACTTGTCTCGAATTGTAAAAATTACATCAAACCACCAGGAAGAATCAAGTAAGTCTAGAACTTGGAATTGGCCTATGTCCCCAAAACAGAACATCATATTGCAGAGATCGATTTAGAATTTTTAGGCTACCGGACCGGAAAGCATGTATATTAAGGAAATTACTAATTTCTACCGGACTGGATAATACTTTAACATTGGTCTAAAACAGTCAGGTCCGTCGGTCTGGTGTCTAAATCGTATGCTGAATTATTGTTTCAGTGAGGGTGAAGCTATTGAATGTGAAAAAAATGAGTGGAAAACTAGAGTGAGGCGTGCCCTGTCAGAAAACTGATGTTCAGCACTATGTATATATATTCTCAGACAGGCACCTGCAGAGCGTTTTGCTTTATCTATGGAATGATCTTCCCTTACCATTAAAGACAAAGGAAACACTATCATCATTCAAACCAGCTCTAAAAACTTTTTTGTACCAGCGCCTTTGATTATTTAATATAAAAGGCGCTATATAAATTGAACATTTACATTTACATTTATTCCACAACCAAAAATATTTCAATAATGACAGCAATCAGCAGCTTTTTGCAACTTTGTGTTGATTCAACTTCTTGTTTTCTTTTTTTTTTCATTTTAAGATTGATGAGAAAGTTTCTTGGAGATGGACTTATAATGCTTGAGGGAGATGCACACGCTGCTCACAGAAAATTAATGGGGCCATCATTTACACCAAAGTCAATACGAAGTAAGTCAAGAGTTTAAAAGTTGATCTCCATTCTTTGAGGCTTCTAAGTTCTTGCGATGGTTTAAGGTTAGGTTTCTGTACCTATTAATAGTGAGCAAATTTAATTAATCTATGATACCTGCAGATTGGGAAGAATATCTTATCTCAAATATCTTAGCAACTGGTCTTATTTGAACTGAAATTTGAATGATATTTTCATCATTGTTAATTTTTATTTTTTACTTGCAGGGCTGGTAGGGGTGTATGAATTCTTTGCTTTAAAATTAGTTGTCAGATGGAAACAGGAAATTCAACAATTTTCCGAGACTACTGAGGCAGTGACTTTGGCTGTACACGAAGACCTTGCAAGAATGGTACATATTGGAATTTCATAAAAATACTACATCATTTTCTATACCTTTAAAGCGCTGTATACATATACACCAGTAGCTTTAAGAGTTTGTGGGATAAAGTATAGGGTCGTAGTATACCAATTTCTCACAAATGTATACACCGCTTTAACTTATACCATTTTAGAAGTCTTAACTTCTGTCTTTCAAATATTCAATTGAGCAATAGTTTTTACAATAGACTTTACCCCTATATTCCTTAAAAAGGCCTTTATCAAAACAGCTAAAATGTTGATAGTGGAAACCGGGAATAATTAACCTTGATTTGCATAGCGTTTTGCTACACAAAATTGCCAAACTGCTCATAGAATTAAGCAGATTTAACACTACAGATGTACAAAATGCTACACAGTTCTAAAAGCGCTAATTAAATTTGAGTCGTTAAATGATTCCATGGAATACCACAGTGTTTTTAGAAAGAATACCAAAACTTTTTATGTGGCGTATTAGGAAATGTATTTGTGTATATAAAAGTAAACTTAAGGAAAGATATGGCATAGAGCAAGAGGCAGATTGTAAAGGAAGGGACTAGGGGTGACATTGGAAAAAAGATTCTTGAAACTGCTACTACATTCTACTGGAACATACTTCTGCTCTCAACTACTGCTATCCGCTATCTACTTCATAACAATACATTACACTTTCTTTGTTTTCTAGACTTTGGACATCATTGGGAAGACAGCCTTCAACTATGACTTTGGTAGCTTAGACAATCCTGACCACCCAGTGTCCATGGCTTTCCACAGAGTATTAGCGGGATCAGGGCTAAAGTAATGTAACAATATTCTTTTTCATTAAGTGAACAAAAGTATTTGACTATTACAAGGGTTGATTCACTTTATATTCCTTAGGGGGACCAGCTAGCTCGGTCTTTCAAGTAATTTGATCCAGGCTACTATAATAAAATGCTATGATACAATAGAACACAAAGCTAGAATAGTAGCTGTTCTAGGTCAGCCTTGGTGAATGGAGGGGGGGGGGGAGGGAGGGTTAGGTCTCCCAAGATCATGCTTTTAAAAACTGGAGGCAAAAAACATTTGAACAAAGACCCTATACAAATAACATTTTTGCTCGTTAATTGTTTTTCTTTTGTATTCTGCCCAACAGAATGCTATGTCTTTAGACCTTTAAATTTAAATCTGTGTATGTTTTCTTTCAGCTGGAAGATGGCTATTCCTTTTTACGACAAGTTGCCATTTCCAGAAATCCGTCAACTCAATCTAGACATGGATCTCATGCAGAGAGTCATCAACGGAATCGTGAAAAAGAAAAGAGGTTTAGTTCAATGTGCTGAAGGTGAATATTAGTTATAGTGTTCAGTATTGCACACATTCTATTTTTATAGGTTGAAGCTTTTTATCAATATTATAATAATAATAATGATAGTCCAACATTTCTATAGCGCCTGTTAACGCATTGCTCACCAGCGCTTTACAAACCATAACACTAAAAAACTAACATTCAAAACACTGCCTAGACAAAAAGGTCTTTAATTTAAATTTAAAAGCATATTGGTGTTAAACAAACCATAACAACACTATACAAATAGGAGCAAACCTTTCATTCTTTTTCTCTTGTCTTTTGAATATGTTATTTTACTCAGGAGGGATTTATTCAACAAGAAGGAGAGGTAATGAAAAGTAGTGATTAAGCCAGAAATTGATATTTTTTCAAAGGTTCCTTTTTAACAATTTGTGATTCAAGTTATAGTTTATTAAAAAGGGGGCCTGGAGGTCTTCAAGCTTGTTTTGATTTTGTGTTAGAATATGTTCCAAAGAATCATTTTCACCAAAAAATAATTCTACAGAGGTACATATTTTGCTATAATTTGATGTCACTCAAACTTCACTTGATCAAACACAAAATGCAACATACAAAAATGTCAACCATTTTTAAAAACAAGAGAATTTTATTTGATAAGAGTGACATCAGCTCCTACAATTTTCAAGATATCAAAGCAACTTCACCTTTTGGAGCATATCCATAGCTACAAAAGCATGTTTTAGAACTTCTATACCTCCTTTTTAAGTATGGTTGTTTAAACTGACAGTTAGTGTTGTCAACAGATGTTTCTACTGAAAAATTGGGTGAGAAAGGGAAAAAATATCAAACGATAGATAAACTTAATGTCACTAGATCATTCTTTATAATCCAATGAGTCCTTTCTCAAACTTGTATTAATGCAAGGGTTGATCACTTTTTGTCTCAAAGGGACATGCAAACATGATTATACTGGTAAAAGTTTTAAAATTACTAAGGGTCCTTCTATACTTTATACTGGGGAAAAAAACCTCCAGTCCCTCGGCCCTTCAAGTAAAGCGATCCCTGCAGAGTAAAGATTAGTAATGAAATGTATACTTTATATCTTCATAATGATTTAATTAATTTCAGATGCCAAATATCATGACCTTTTAAGTCGGATGATGAAAGCTAAAGATGAAACTACAGGGATAGGACTAAGTGACAGTGAACTCAGGGATGAGGTCATGACTTTGATGGCAGCAGGACATGAGGTCAGTGTGACTTTTATTTATCAGATTTTTCTTGTGGATAGTTTTTCATGGTACAAACAATAAATATGTCAGAACTGTTTGATATATTTATACTATTTAGGTTATAGAATAGCAGGGAATGAAACAAGATATGAGCATATACTCCCGCACTCTTGTCAGATACTCCAGGGGCCCATGTCAAGACAATATGATGGCTCCCGTGGAATTCTGCTTGTTTCATTCCCTGGAATAGGCATACAAATGCTGTGTTACGCTCTAGTCAGCCAGGGTGCGATTTACTACTGGTCCACTGGTCCGAGTCCAGTGAATTTTGGTCCGGTCTGGCTGAGATCTGGACCAGCTGGTCCGGCTGCCCAGTGAAAATTTGTTCTTATCTTCTTATTCAAGTTAACTGTCCAGTAGAAATTTTGACCTACTGGTCCGTCTGTCCAGTCACGAAAAAAAAGTAAATCACCCCCTGTCAGCCATATCCTAACACAAACAACCAGACCCTGATTTTTTTCAATCAGTTTTGAAGAAAATGAAAGACAAATTAAATATAAATGGATTTAGCATTATCATCTTTCATTATCTTATTTGATAAGAAGGGCTTCAATTAAAATATTAACAAACGATTTGATAAATTTTCTCCATTAATGTCATAAAAGTCACCATTGAAAGTTTTTGTACATTTGGTTGTTAAAAATTAATGGAGGTCAGTTATTTTTTACAATTTTAAAATCATTGATGTTGTATAATTATTTTGTCATCTGCAGACAACTGCTGTAGCTATGTCATGGTGTCTACTCAAGCTAGCAGAGAATCCAGAAGTTCAAAATAAAGCTAGGGAAGAAATATTTAAAGTTGTACCACAAGATGGCTCTTTCTTGACCTATGACCTCCTAGAAGAAATGCCTTATTTAGAATGTGTCATCAAAGAAACTCTAAGGTATGGCAAGCATGATATCATTGTGGAGACTTTGTCTTATGTTAAATAAGTCCACAAATTAAAATTCAATACATAATTTCTCCCTATTTTAAAATGATGTAGTAGCCAATCATCTTTAGTTACTGAATGCACCATCGAAAGTGGAATGTACATTTAATTTCATTAGCAAATTCATACAAAAAAAGTATGCATATATGGTCCAACAAACATAATCTCAAGCAAGGTAATGAAAAATACAATTACATTTGTGTATGTTGACAAAATGTTTGAAAGTCAAAAATAATTATGTGTTTTATATTTTTTGAATTTGTGTAAGAATATTGCATTTTACAAACTGTTAAAATACTTGAATATTTCTAGACTGTATCCTCCAGTGACCATGACCTTGAGACAATCGTTACAAGATGACGTCCTTGGGAAATACTTCATTCCAAAAGGAACGATTATACTGCTGTCTATGGGAGCTATGATGAGGTAAGAATTAACATAGGGGCGGTCGAGTAACTGTTAGGTCTAGCCCCAAAATCTTGTGGCAAAGTCGATTTTAACCTGTTTGAAAAAAAAAAAAAAATGTTATCCATTGTATTTTATATCATCATATGATGGTTGCCATGATATTTAGTTTGGTAGAGAGAAAAGTAAATTATAGACCTTTCTTTGTCTTCATATATATATATTTTTTTTTTTTTAATTCAGAACTTCCTCCAACTATTCTAGTAATCTTTCCATGCATATGTTTGTTTAGTCAGAAATTAATTAATTAACTATCTAACTTGAAAAAATATTAATTCTTTCATTCACATATCCACCTGTTAATTGATCCACTAATTACTTCATTGATTCAATTTTTGTTACATTACAGATTAGAACAATTCTTCCCAGACCCTAAGAAATTCAACCCCGAGCGATGGATGGATGAAGAAGTGAATAAATCTGCATACAAATTCCTGCCTTTTCTGATAGGCCCCAGACAGTGTATTGGTTATAAATTTGCTCTTATGGAAATGAAAGCAGTCCTTGTCACCATCCTAAGAAATATCAAATTTACCACCATTCCAGGTAAGAAAGGTTTTGAGCTAAGGACGTGGAGGCTTGAGCTAAGGGGGGGTAGGGTTTTTTGATCGGCAGGGACCTTTTTTTGAAATGGCTTGGTGCTTTAGTTTGAAAATATTGGCAGATTCACACGAGATATTTTTCCATTGGATACTAAAATGTCCTTCATAAACCACAATAAGGCGAAACCTAATGTAAAAAATGTCATCTCTCAAAATAAAAAAGATGCAATAGGGTGGAGAACAACAGAGGGCACTAGTGCATATTCAACAAAATGGTAGCTGAAATGATTTATAAAGCCAGCAGATGGTTGGTGAAAGCATCTTAAAAATGTTTCTAAACCATTATTATAATATTTGTATGATTGTTTCGTCCTCTTCTTTCTCAGGAAAAAAATTCAGACGTTTACAGCGAATCACCATGAGACCCAATCCACCATTGGTACTACACGGACAAGTCTGCAAGAGATCACAACAACCGTCTAAGGCACAGCCAGAAGTATCTTCTCTGTGACGGTAAAACTGAACAAATTTGGAGTCCATGCTTGTGAACAATTTGGCTAAATCTAAAATTTATTTGTGAACAAGAATGAAGCCTGAAAACAACTCTCAAGATTTGTTTGAAAGATTTTGACATTTTTTATAATCAAAATTGTTTACACCAAGCTGTGTCAAATATATGTTGCAGAAATTAAAGTTTAATTTTGTCAATGCTACTTGGTAATTAAGTATCATTTAAAGACACATTTTCATCTAGAAGAAACATGAATCTTGTGCCTTTTTTAAAATTGAAAGTAAATATATCCATGTTGATTAAGTTCATATAAAGTAAAAGTGTCAGAAAGAATCAAAAGATAGGCTGAACCTATGAGTTTTAATAGTCTTATTGCCGCAAGTATACCAATGTATACAGTGCAGCATTTCTACATGGACATGAAATTGTTTTAATACTATTATGATATTGCTTAAAATGTTGTTAAATTGTGTAAGAAATTTCTGATACCTGTGATATAATTTTCATTGTTTTGAAAGCGTTCACATTTGTAAATTGTGATGTTTTTTGTCCTGTTAGATATTCATCTTCAACTGATTTCAAATGTTAAGAAACTTTTTCTGTTATGACATTCTTTAAAATGGCTTTGCAGCTGAAATTTACATGTAAGGATTGAGGAACATATTTTTTTTCTTGTGTACAAGTTAAAAATTGTAGTGGGCTAGTCACAGTTTAATTGTAAGAAATTGTTTTCACTTTTTATGGTACTGAACATAAAAAAATACTGTGATATGGTCGATAAAAGTTTTTATTAAAATATTCTGATCAATATAAAAATTGAATCTGTGTTTTTTGATGTTGTTATATGTATAATTTTTGGACAAATCCATGCTTCTAGTGTTACATGCTGAAATAACTATGAAGTAAATATATTAGTTAACAGAACTGTCACTAGGTGTAGCTAAAGTAATTTTTGATTTTTGATTTTTTTTCCATCGAATAAATGAAAAAACAAAACACAGCATATCATTGTTGGTATTTGAAAGTTTATAGACAACAAAATAAGTATTTTGACATTTAAAATAAATTTCATAAAGATGTGAAAAAATGTCATTTTGTGATGGTCAAACAGGAAACTCCACGTTTGAATACCTTGAACTAGTGTAGCACATTTATCATTCAACAAATACAGAAAAATGTCATTAAAGTCAAAA
>JAVSBT010481531.1:0-18256 GCA_033118115.1 Pharyngocirrus eroticus
AGGCCTAGACAAAGATGGATCGATGATCTGTTGATTTTGACAGGCCAATCCTACAGTCAATGTACCAGGCAAGCTATGGACAGAACAAAATGGCGATCCATTGGATTCAACCTCCTTCAGGGAGACGATACTTGATGATGATGATCAAGACAGAATTGTTCTTAACCTTCACTGTCAATGGTGTATAATAGTGAGGATCCTCAGGGAAAAGAAAGGATCCTGGACTTTGAGTCTGAGGGTCATAATATCCCTCAAGAATTTGAAATGTACATGCTGATTTGCAGAGTACTCTCAGAAATTCTAGACTAGAAGACCCTCTGAAATATTGGTCTTAAGAGTTCTCCTGTCCCATGCTCAAAGAACAATTTTTCATCCTTGAAACCCAATATATTAGGATTAGGAGACGAAAAGTGCGGTATTGACAACTTTAAAAAAAGCAAAAACCAAATTGAGCAAAACATTTGCTACATTTTCTAAAAGTAATGAAACCTAAAAAGGATGAGGTTACACATTCATGTGTATCGGAAATATCTAAATATCGTACCTTTTTGAAACTCTTCTAGCAGGTGAAAAATCACTATCATTTTCTTCTACCTCTGTGTGAGTTCTTGATCTTGTGGTCCTTCTTCCTTCTGCAAAAGGGGATGGTTCACTGTCATCACTTTCATATCCCTAGTTAAAAAATAAAAGATGATATCAAATCATGGGATCCAATTTTTATCAATAATCAATCATCATTAAATGCAGTGATAGATTTAGAATTGTTAGCTAATGGACCGGATAGCATGTTAATTAAGAAAATGACAAATTTCTACTAGACCAAAATAATACTTTAACATTGGGCCAAATCAGTCCGGTCCGCCGGTCCGGTGTCTAAGTCGATCGCAGTAACATGTAAGTAATAACAATCTACAATGTTTACATCAATGTCATCATCTTTCAATTTAATTTCTTTCTTTCCAATAAATGCTTTCTAGGTACCATTATAACTATACCGTTGACGTGTAACACCACTACGTGAAAACCAAACTTGAAACACGATGTGGAAAATTTGTTCGTGCAGATTGTCAATAATGTAATTTTGAAAAAAATGACAACAAACCCGCGTGTTGAATGTTCCGGAAGTAAATACACTCACGTTATTTACGGATCTAAACCTGTTCAGATATTCAAGATAAATGCATGCAACCGAATTTTTACCCGAAAATGCTGAAGATCTTATCTTGAAATATGTATTCATACGTTAAAACGTAATTTAAATTAGACATAAACTTCCATAAGGTAATAACCTGCGCTTCAAAACTCAACTCAATCACAATGGAATAATCAAGTCATGATCATGGATGTCAACAGATCATTGTGTGCTCTGTAGTAAAATAAAACACCTACATTTGTTTGTGCAATATATGAGTTAGTGTGTCTCGTTCTTCGTTCTCCGATTGTAGCAAATCTTTCATGTTGATCCCCATCACCCTCTGCTGCATGCCTGGTTTTCACCATTTTTAACAATCAAGGTCTCCAACGTTTATCTTTCCACCATGATAATTTGCCGAATAACTTGTAAGCACTCAAACGCGACAGAATTAAGTGCTGACACAGAGTTACTATTTTCTTGTAGATTATTTATTTTGAATGGAAAGCAATAGTCGCATAAGTCGAAATTATACATTAATTTCGAATTCACATTCGACGAAATTAATTCGGTAGACAGAACCTTAGCGGATGGGTTTGTCATGAAGACCTATGCACTGCCTGTATTAATTGGCGGGAAATTTGTTTCAAAATTCACGTTTAAAAAGTTGAATTAATCTGTTTAAATAAAGTTAACATTTCATCAATTAATGCAAGATGTATTTTGTCTCTTATTCTAGGTCTATCTACATTATCTATTGATGTATGTAATTATTTTTTATAAGGATATCTTGTATTGACGACAGTAGAACATTGAATGATTATATAGTTAACAGAGTGCACCACTGTTGTACAATACTAGTGTATTCTCAGACGGTGATCGGCCAAAATTATGTTCAGCGTGAGTAGTGATGTTTTAGTTTTGAGTGGCTGATACATTATTTTTTTTATTGATATCTTAAAGTTAAACAAAAATATAGATACAGACGACTTTTAATGATATTGCCTATCCAAGATGACCTGTACTCTAATTGTTTAAAACAATTTGAACTAGTTCTTTCCATATTTTATTAAAACAATGATTCTATACTCTAGAATTCTAGGAATATAATAATGTGTGTGGAAACAGGGGGTGGGGGGTGCTTTGATGCTTCGTTCCAATCATTCAATGAGTTCTTAAATTTGTTTTTTGGTCCAGTCCCCCCCCCCCCCAAAAAAAAATAAATAAATAAATAATAATAATAATAGATAGAATAATGAGTAGAGTTCACGCTCTCTCTCCCTTCTGAGAATACCACTCCTAGAAGATGGATTGGTTTATAAAGTCTTAATATATAGTCCATAATTCTAGTATATATCTACTATATCTCTGCGTCATATAAACAGGGCTTTTCTTCAATGTCTCAAATATAAAACCATTTTGAATAACTCTATTTGATCATATAAACTATAGAGTGGTGAATTAAAAAAATTGTTGAGTATATCTGCAACGAAAAGGCTATGTGTAAAAAACTAAAATCTTTCCATGAATATACACATCTACAGAAAACTACTTTAATTTCAGTTGCAGGACAAGGCCAACTAAAACATTATTCACCATTCATATTGCTTAAGTGTTCCCTACTGTAAAATGAGGTATTGGGCGCTACGCTGTGGCGACTGGCGGTGTAATTCCGTAAAAAGAATTTCAATGTACAATGTATTATTGACAATAAAGATATTATTATTATTAAAGGGGGTGACTGACTGAATCATAATAGAGCAACCTTGTCTCGATATCAGGAACCATTTGTGGGTTGTTACACTTGGACCTTGGTACAAAACACAGTTCCAGAAATATATTTACACATGTGGCCCGTGTCAAAAGAGCTCAAGCTAGACCATAACCTGCCAAATAAAATGTAGATCGGTCCATCGATATTCGACTCGTCATATGCAACAAACAACGACTGACGCGCGTAACTGTAGGGAAGTAACCGAGTACCGAATTAAAATACTCTGGCTTTTAGCCAATATGGCCTTGAACTTGACATATTTTGTGAAGCACATGAGTGCGCGACTTCTGTGTTCCAGCGTGGAGGTGTCTGTATGAAACATGGCTCATTTGTGATCGAATTCGATTAAAATAATTTCTAGTTTGATTTACAGGGTTATATGGCTATAGTCCATATGTTATTTCCACATTAACACACGGTAGCCAAGGTAATGGGAAGATGAAAGTTGACCTGTATATCACGAATTTGACGGCTGTTGGTACGACATGCAAGGTATGGGGCCAGGACGACACCGAGAAGTGCCAAGACATCGAACACTTACTGGAAACTGTTGAAACAGATGAAGAACTCCAACATGTCAAAAATGAAAACTCTGTTGTCCCAGGAAGTCTCATACTGGGCAAATACAGTGAAGATATGAGGTGGTACCGAGCAAAGGTAGTAGAAGTACATGGGGCCAAAGACAGTGCAAAGGTTCAATTCCTAGATTTTGGCAATATTGAAGAACTTGCTTTCGAAGACCTTCGGTTCGGTGGCAGTAAGTATTTCCGCCACCCCCCACAGGGAAAGCAATATGTGGTTGCAGACATCTATCCCAAGAAAGAAAGTTGGAATGATGAAGAGATTGGAATCTTGACTGAACATTTAGTTTATGCTGAATTGTCAGGAGAACTGCTTGGAAACTTTCTGCCAGGAGCACCAACCCTGATTAGGCTATATGATGGTCTTGGAACAACAAATCCAATAATACCACAGCTTGTAGAAAAGGGTGCAGGTTTAAGTGTGAGATCAGAAAAAAACAAGTGTTTTGTTAATTTGGCAGCTATGGGAGTTGGTAGTAAACACCATGTTTATGTTTCTTATATAGATACTTCTTTGAGTTTTTGGATCCAAGAAGCCATTAGTGCTAATCACCTAGATGTTCTGCATGAGACAATTGAATCTGATGTAAATAGAACCCCATTAAAGGTGTTTACACCTGGTGCCTATTGTCTTGCACTCTTTTCTGAAACAGAAACCTACTATAGAGCAATTATTCTTGATGTGCTACAAGACAATCAGTGTTTTGTTATGTTCATAGATTACGGAAATACAGAAAATGTATCCAATTCTAATATCATGACTTTGACAGATGCATATTCACAGCTTCCAGCCCAAGGCATACCCTGTGCTCTAGAAGAACCAATTGATATTTCACTGCTTAATACTTACCCAGAATTAGAAACTGCATATGCAGAAATAAAATCTGTGACCAAAGATGGAGTCCACATTGTTAAACTTTTTGATTGTGAAGAAAAGTACCCAAAGAGTTCAGACAATGAGATCGCATTGGGTTCACAAGGAGTCTTAAAGACTGACAATGCTGCAACTAACCATGTTATTTGTATCAGCCCAGTACTATTTGACATTGGACAATTTGCTGATGTGACCATTTCTTCAGTTGAGAAGTCTGGACATTTTTTTTGTCAATTGAATAAAAATGTCATTGCTCTAGATGGACTAATGCATGAATTACAATCACCTTACAAATCACAACCAAATATGAGAAATCCAACTGAAGGCAAGTACTGTGTTGTAGTGACTGACAACATTTTTTACAGAGCTCAATTGGTCAATGTTGATGGGAACCAAGTGAAAGTGAGACATATAGATTTTGGATCTTATGATACTGTTTCGGTGTCAAGCTTGTATGATATATTGCCATCTCATGCATCATTACCTATGCAAGCCATATTCTGCAGTCTTTCAGGGAGTGAGAAATATCCTGTGGAAGAAGTGTATGATTTATTGTGCAAATATGATTCAAAAATACCTTTGGTTTGCAAAGTCAACATCAAAACACCAAACATGTATGATTTAGAACTGTTTGACACAAGAACAGCATCAGATATTACAATATGTGACTTGTTGAGAAAAGACTACATATCAGCGTCAGATACCTCCCGTGATAATATCACAAACCTTTCTATCCCTCCACCCAACATTGATAATCAGAGAAATGAAAAAGTGTATGTCACTGCTATTACATCGTCAGTGGAATTTTTTGCACAACTAAGCAAATATTCTCCAGAAGCTCTAGATGATATGCAGCAAGAACTGGCATCCTATTATGAAAATGCAAAGGGAAAGCTAAAGCCCCTTTATGATGTTCAAGCTCAAGGATTATGTGCAACAACCTTTTCTGAAGATGGGGGATGGTATAGAGCACAAGTCACAAGCATATCTGGAGGAACAGCTGATGTGCAGTATGTTGATTACGGGAATGGGGAATCAAAATCACTGCCAGAATTATTTCCACTTCATGAGAATTTCTGTAAACTTCCCCGACAAGGAGTATGGTGTACTCTGGACAACTTGAAAAGTCAAGGAAAAGAATTACTGGAAGAAATTCTCCTGGAGAAGGAGATAATGATACATGCCACATCAATGTTGTCAGGATGTAGAGCGACGGTTTCATTGCCTCAAATCCCGGAGAATGAAGATGTACTGACGAAATTAGAATTTTCACCAGTTACAAAAAATGGTAATTATTAAAATGTTATGATATGGTCAGGCCTGATCAAAGATTATAGAGTGTGACTGGTGATGTCAGAATAAAGCTCATTTGTCAATTAATAAGAATATTTGCTGTTGTCAGACTCTTTATGTGCAAATCAAACATGGAATTATTTCACCATCACTGCACCAAATTATAACTAGCTATAGTATATCAATATAATAATTTCAATAGATAGTTGCTTTGGAATTGCCATTGCTTTATTTTTGTTATTTGGAGATTTTAGTGAATCTACATTTGTAGAAGTATGAATAATTACTAGTGTTACCTACAATATTTTTTTACAGTTGCCGGGGGAAGGTCTCCACCGAGAATGTCCCCGAATAATAATCCAAGAAATGTCTCATCTGAAAGTACAAGTACAAGGTATGTTGATTTGGTAGAATATGGTGGTTGTAGAAATAAATCTGAAGCATGCATTATGTGGTACATATGTTAGAGTTTTACTTGGTTCTGTGTGAAGATACCTGAATAATGGATCCAACGATTACTTTTAATAGTTAAATACTTTAATTTGCTATTGTTTATTGTGATTCTCAACTTGAACTAGATAAGCAATTCAAAATGATTCTCTCATGAATATAAAATCTGATGAGGACTTCTTTCTTTCCTGCAAATGTGTAGTTTTTGGAAGCGATATAAAAAGGCCTTTACAGGGAATGACTAAGTTTGCTAGGAAAATACAGCAGCAGTGCTGCACCTGTTATTGCATACCTTAATAGTCCGGTAATTATTTATTTTTAGGACCAAGGAAATCCAGCCTCAGGAAAATAGAAGTGCAGAAAGATCTGAAAATACAGAGAAGAAAAAATGGGCCAAATGGGGAGAATCTGGAAGGACAAAATTAGATTACAGTTACGAAGATTTTGCCCCTAACAAATACATTGATGTTTTTGTTTGCTATGCATTTAACCCAGGGAAATTTTGGTGCCAAAAAGTGGCAGCTACTTCACAGCTTGAAACATTAATGGGTAACCTCAATGGAGATTATGCAAGATTGAAAAAACTTGACATGCTTTTATCAGGACCAACTGTAGGGCAACCTTGTTGTGCCATGTTCTCAGAAGATGGATGCTGGTATAGATCCAAAGTTATAGAAGTAGAAGGGAAGACAGCCACAGTGCAATTTGTTGACTATGGAAATTCAGAGCTTATGGAGATTGCAATGCTAAAGGAGTTGAAACCGCAGTATCTCTCCAATCCAGCAATGGCATTTGAATGCTGCTTGGACAATTTAGAGCCCCTGGAAAGTAAATGGTCAGCCGAGTCCATTGCCGAGTTTGAGAAATTAGTTTCAGAGAAAAATCTTGTGGGCTGTATTATAAATAAACGGGGTGAAAATGAATTCAGTATTGAACTTCTTGACACTAGACAAGGCCAACAGGTATCAATCCATGACGCTCTTGTGCAGAAAGGGGTAGCAAAAAGTCAAAACCCAGTTGAAATATTCCAAGCTAAATCTAGTCGTGTGTCACAGTCACGTAGAACTTCAGGAAGTAGTACATCTAGTAGAGGAAGTGTTAAAATTCAACCAGCTGCTAGAGACATTCAGGAACTTTCCATCCAAGATGGGACATTTGTTGATGTCAATGTGGTATTTGTGAGCAATCCATCACAATTTTGGTGTCAGATGACTGAGCAGAGTAGCCAAATTGATGCCTTGATGACAGAAATGGGTCAATATTATGGAAACTTGAGCAACGCAGAGCTGAGAATGGTTAGTCCTCAAGTTGGACAGGTTTGTTGTGCCAAGTTTTCTGAAGATGAGGAATGGTACAGAGGAAAAATTATGAAAGTGGAAAGAAGTCAGATCAAAGTCAAATTTGTGGATTATGGAAATGGGGAGTGGTTGTCAAAAGACAGTGTGAAAAATCTAAGTGTGAAATTCTTACAATTACCAGCCCAAGCCATCCAGATGACCTTGAATGAATTGCGACCAGCCATTGGAGACCTATGGGTGGATGAAAGTGTTCATTACTTTGAGGACATCACCAGAGACAAGAATTTGATCGCAGAAATAAAAGGCAAAAGCTGTGTAGGATCCTATTGTGTGGAATTGACAGAAGCCACTAGTGGTAACAAGAAAGAAATTGGAGTCAGTCACCAACTTGTAGACATGGGTGTGGCAGTCCAAGGAGCTTTGTCCCTCTCTGCCCTGCAGGGAAAGTGTGCTTCACCAGCCAAGGGAAAAAAGACACAGGATTCAAAGATTGAAAGTTACAAAAAGGTTCAAATTTCTGCAGGAGAAAGTTATGAAGTATGCGTGTCATGGGTTAACAATCCTAAAGAATTCTGGTGCTACTTAAATCAAAATGATGATGACCTGCAGAAATTGATGGATGATATGTTCGAGTTCTACCAAAGCCTAAAGTTGAGTGACCTGGCAATAGACAACCCTCAAACAGAGCAGCCTTGTGTGGCATTGTATGAAGCAGATGGTGGATGGTATAGAGGAATTATCAGAGACAACAAGGAGGGAGAAGCAAATGTCTACTATGTAGATTTTGGAAATTCAAATTTGGTGAGGATGTCAAAAGTCAAACAAATCAAACCAGAGTATATGGTATTACCAGCTCAAGCTATCAAATGTTCACTGAAAGGAGTGGAACCACCTTGTGGAAGATGGCAGAGAAAAGCTATTGAGGCCTTCAATCTACTTGTCAAACTAACGTCCGTCAAATGTAAATTTATCACTGAAATGCCAGATGTCATGATTGTGGACTTGGAAGATGAAAAAGGGCAAGACTTGTCTACAAGGCTTATCGAATCTGGTACTGTGCGGCCAGCAGGAAGACCCACAAGTGTAGTGAGCAAGGAATCTGCTGTACCACCACCACCAACACCCACAAGCCCTGCAAAGAAGGAAGTAATAGAAGAAAACAATTACAGCTACAAAAATGTAACCCTTGGAGAAGGACAACATGTGAAAGTCATGGTGAGTCATATTGAATCGCCACTAGAATTCTATTGTCACAAATTAGACACAAGCAACAACTTGGATATGATGATGGAAAAACTAGAAAATCATTATGCGCTTTTAGATGAGGGTGTTGATACACTCAATGAATTGAAAGTAGGCGTCTGTTGTGTGGCAAAATTCAGTGAAGATGATGCCTGGTATAGATCAATTATCACAAAAGTGGAAGATACAGACAATGCTTGGGTAACATTTGTTGATTATGGAAACTCTGAGAAGGCTCCTAGAAAGAAATTGAAAAACTTGGCTGCAGAGTTTGAAGTCCTTCCTGCACAAGCCATCCGATGCACACTCTCTGATATTTCTAAAGCTGGAAATGAAGCAGTCTTAGAAGCATTCAGTGATCATGTACTTGACAAACAACTCAACGCTGTTGTTGTGAAGTTCAATGGAAATATAGCCCAAGTTGAATTGATTGATGCAGCTAATGGTGACTTTAACATCAACCAGAATTTAGCATCAGTTCTTGATGATTTATCCTCATCTAGTGCCGAGTCAAGTATACAAGAAAGAAAGGAGACCATAGTAGAAGATATTCCTTCTCATGTCATACTTAGTAATCAGAAGATGGACGCCTTTGTTTCACATCTCAATTCCCCAACAAGTTTTTACATACAACTTGCAGACTTGGAAGCTGAGATTGCTGATTTTGCAGACAAAATTACAGCAGAATATGATAGGCTAGGTCCAGAAGAAAGATCTTTACAAACCTACACAAGTGGGACACTTTGCTGCGCTAAATTCTCAGAAGATGGAGCCTGGTACAGAGCAAAAATTACTACATCAGGAGATGATACAGTAGGGGTACATTTCCTAGATTATGGAAATGTTGATACTGTTTCTAAAACAGAAGTAAAGCAACTTGAAGGCTGTTACCTTACACAAACCAAATATGCTTATCATTGTACATTGTCTGAAGTTATTTGTCCTGAAGAAGGTTGGACTGAAGATGACATAGCTAAATTTGAAGAAGTTACAAACGATGCTTTACTTCGCATCGAGTTTGTCAATGATTGCAACGTAAAAAGGGAAACAGTTCTATGGAAAGAGGATGCTTTGATTTCAACTCTGTTTGCTGAAACACAAAGTGAAGGTGCATCAAGTAATGTGGAAGTGGTAGAAGAGAACCAAATTAAAGAAACTACAACATCAAGTAGCCAGGAAGTGGAGCAAGCTGATGAAGATGAACCGGAAGAGTATTTTCAAAATCAAAGGTTAAAAGGAAGAGTCAAACTTTACGTTTGCAATGTTGAAACTCCAGAAAAGTTTTTTGTTCAACTTGAATCTCAAGAAGAGGAACTTAATATTTTGTTAGCCTCACTTGAAGTACCACAATCTTTCGAAAAATTGCCAGATCCACTTGTAGCTGGGGATATCTGTGCAGGTCAAAGTTCAGCAGATGATGCATGGTACAGAGCCACTATATCAACAATTGAAGGAACAACTGCAACAGTTCATTTTATGGATTATGGAAACAACGAAGAACTTGACATAAATCGATTGAGGGGATTGCGAAAACAACTCATGGAATTAACTCCTTTTTCTTATGAATGCAAATTGAAATTAAGCAATCAAGATCAGATTTTATGGACAGATGATGACATAGAACAGTTTGCATCACTGACCCAAGACCAATTGATGACAGCTGACATTTTATCAGATGATGGAAAGGTATACCTTGTACAACTAGCCAATGGAGATATCGATGTCAATGAAATCTTGGAAAGAAAGACCACAATGCAACCAGATACCAATGTGGTAAAAGAAGAGGATCCAGAAAAGGAGACAGGATCAGAATACCCACCTTCCAATATTCCAAAAGGCCAGTGTGATGTTTTCATTAGTCATGCTGATTCACCAAGCTGTTTTTATTTACATTTAGCATCTCAAGAAGAGAGTCTAGAAGAAATAACTACAGCTTTAGAAAAAGGGCAATTTGAGGAAAGGGTTGAAAGACCTAGAATAGGACAGCCATGCATTGTACAATACAGTCAAGATGAAGCTTGGTACAGAGCCCTTGTAACAGACCTTAATGAGACCTCTGCCACAGTCAGATTTGTAGATTTTGGGAACAGTGAAGAGGTTCCAACTGATGAACTGAGAAGATTGCCACAAAACCTCATGGAAAAAGCGCCCTTTGCTGTTGAGTGCAAATTGAAATTAGACAACGAAGATCAGATTTCTTGGACAGACGGAGAGATTGAACAATTTTCCTCACTGACGCAGGATTGTCAATTGACAGCTAACATTTTATCAGAAAAAAGAGATGTATTCCATGTTCAACTCACAAATGAAGATGTTAATGTCAATGAAAAATTCAATGGAAAGGCAGCTCAAACAGATGTAGGTGCAGTAAAAGAAGATAACACAAGTGCAGAAAAAGAAGAAGCTAGTTCCATTGCAAGTGATGTAAAAGAAGAAGCTAGCTCCAGTGCAAGTGCAAGTGCAGTAAAAGAAGAAGATAGCCCAAGTGCAGAAAAAGAAGAAGATAGCCCAAGTGAGAAAGATACATCATCATTTAAAGAATACCCCTCTTTGAGTCTTCACAAAGGTCAATGCAGAGTGTACGTTAGTCATGCTGATTCACCAAGCTGTTTTTATGTACACTTAGATTCACAAGAAGACAAACTAGAGGGAATTACTACCAAATTAGAAAAAGGCAACTTTGAAGAAAAGGTTGAAGACCCAAGAATAGGACATCCTTGCATTGTTAAATTTAGTGAAGATGAAGCTTGGTATAGAGCTCTAATAATAGACATCAATGATGCCAATGCTAAAGTTAGATTTGTGGATTTTGGAAACAGTGAAAATGTGGTTGACGCTGAACTAAGAAAAATTCCAGAAGAATTCTTGATTGATGCACCATTTGCAATCCAATGCAAGCTGAATTCTACTGAAGAACCTACAGATGGATGGCTGCAAGAAGATATTGAAAAATTCAGGACACTGACTGCAGGAGAAGATCCTCTGGATGCAGTTATTTTGTCAGGAGGTGAACCATTTTCTATCAATCTTAACAATTGTGAGACCAATATCAATCAGAAATTTGGAGTTAAAGGTACAGATTTGGAGCATGAGGCAGCGGAAGGAATAGAAGCAACTGAAGACCTGGGTTTTCCAGAGGTTGAACTGCCAAGTGAAGAAGTTGATTGCATTGTCAGTTCAGTTATCACACCATCGTTGTTTTACGTTCAACTGAATTCATCTGAAAAAGAAATGAGCACTTTGCAAGACCGGTTACAGTTAGCCTACTCCATTGTTGACCATGTACAACAGATCGAAACATTGAAAGAAGGTAGAGTTTGCTGTGCTAAATTTGCTGAAGATGAACTATGGTATAGAGGTGTCATCAAATCTATTGGTGAAGAAGGTGTGTCAGTAATGTTTGTAGATTATGGCAATACAGAAATTGTGAAAAAAGAAGATTTAAAAAGGCTGTCTGAAGAATTTTGTGAACACCCTCCTTTTGCAATTGAGTGTCAACTTGATGGTATTGAAAACAAAACATGGGCAGATGAAGAAATTGACTTGTTTGTGGAAACTACACAAGATATAACAGTGAAGGCCACATTTAGAGAACGAGAACACACATCATATGTTGTCTTAATGGATTCAGAGGGATCAGTGAGCAGAATTTTCAAGAAGCAAGAAGAATCTGAAGTAAGTTATTTTGTAACATTTGAACAAACAGGATTTTTGTGTGTAAATCTATGCTTATTTTTTTGGGGGTGGGGTGGGGGAGAGATTATGAGGATTTTTTTAATATAATAGAACCTATAGAAATTGCAGCATGTTCAACTTTTTTGCTTTAGAGTGTTGAAGTTGAAGCTGGAAGTATAGAAAACATAGGCAATGACGATCTCCAAGAACAAGATTCCAATACCCCAGAAGGAACGACCCCTACAGAAAACATCACTCCAAAGGATGAAACCAATGCCCCTGAGGAAAATAGTCTGACTGAAGACCAAAATACAGAAGACTCTAATGTAGAAAATAGGGATAGTGGATCTGAGAGACTCAGTCCACCCAAGATTGAAGTCAGTGATGAAATGAATGGATCTGGCGACACACCGAAATCTGTTAACGAAGATGACACATCTGTGAACAGTGAAGGTTTGTTAAGAAATTTCTTATCTAGGAGCAGGGAGATTGTTCTTTAGTACTAGAAGTTTTAGTTTTAAGAATTAGGCTAATACTAATTAACGAAAACTCATGACTGTTTTCAAAATTACACAAAATTAGAATCTGAAACAATTCAATGAGAAACTGAAATTGTGTGATTTCTTTTGCATTTATAGAAGACTCTTGTGAAGGGTTAAAGACTGGACAAAAAGTGAAAGTGTTCATTAGTTATCTAGATTCTCCAAGCAGATTTTGGAGCAGGAAGGTTACTGATGACATCAAGTTAGACAAAATCAAGAAAGAAATGGAAGAAAGATGTGAACAAGATACACCTGTAACTGAACTTCATATAAAAAAATTGTGTGCAGCCAAGTAAGTTATGCCAGTGTTTGGTTGGCTTTTAATCTAGCCTATCTTTAATCAGGCTATTTAAACTCCCTTGAGAAAGAATTGAAATCTTTGGAAACGTAATTAAATCAGTAATCAACTCTTCAATTTCCACATATTGAAAACATAGAATTCATATTATAATAATTAAGTAAAGTCATACTTTGGGCAAACTAATTTTGATATTATATTCTGTTATAGAAAATAACGCAAGAATGTTGAGATATTTTTCTACAATAGATCATAGTAGGACTACATAACAAAAGTATTATTTGGACAGGTGAAACAAGCTAGACTTATGTATTTTTGGTTTTGAATTTAAAATGATGACCTCTTTCTGTTGCTAGGTATGGGGCAGCAGAAAATACAGATGGCAAAGAAGTAGGTGAATGGTACAGAGGTGAAATTGACTCACTGGATCCAAATAACTCCAGAGCAAACGTGACTTTCATAGATTATGGAACGACTGAATCAGTAGCTGTGGCAGACATCAGAGAGCTTCCTAAAGATCTAGCCTCACATAAGCCCATGGCATTTGAATGTCTCCTTTACAATGTACAAAGTGCTGCTGGTCACTGGACTGAAGATTCTCTCAAGAGATTTGCCAAACTCACAATGGATGTAGAAATAACACTAGAAGTGATCATGGTAGCAGTGGACGATCTTGATCAGACCAGAAATTGCTACATGGTGAATTTGATATCAAATGATGTTTCCATTGGAGATACCTTGAAAGCTGAAGGTTTGGCTATTGATGGCACAACTAGGATCATGAGAAAAGACTCACCCTTGGAAAGTACTAGGATTGAAGATTCTTCCCTGTTGGAGTCCAAAGCTAATATTGATTTCAGTGATTTGAGTATTATGGATTCTTCTGCCAAATACAGCTATACAAAACTACCCATGAAAGCCAAAGTCAAAGCCACTGTTTGTCATGGAGACTCACCCAATTTGTTCTGGGTTCAACCTGAAAATAGCTCAAAAAAGTTGCAAGATTTGGAAGAGAAGGTTGAAGAATTCTGTGAAAGTCAAACAAGCAACCCAGCATCCCTTAGCAATCTTGGCAGAGGTGACCCATGTCTTGTCAAATCTGTAGAATTTGAGAAATGGTATAGGGCTTGTGTACTTAACAGAGAAGGAACTGATGTGGAAGTCGCCTACATAGATTATGGAAACCAAGAAATGGTAACTATAGACCAGATACTGCCAGTGAATGGCAACTTAATGCAACTTCCGGCAATGGGAGTACAATGTTCTCTAGCCAAAATCAGACCATCTAAAAATCATGAAGAATGGAGCCAAGAAGCTATCGATTTTTTCTTGGAACAAGTTTTAGAACGGGAATTTGTTGTTGAATGTGAATTCAAAGATAAATCTGATACTTACAGAGTATTGCTTCTTGACATGGGAATGTCTATTGCTCAGAAATTAGTGGATCATGGATTTGCAGAATGTTCACCTTCATTACACTTTGATGACGATGATGATGAAGACATGATGAATCAGTACAGAATGAACAGCCTTAGGAGAGTATCAGCTACATCCACAGAGAGTTTCACTGCTTATGAAGGCCAAGACTTGCCTATTGGTTCTACGGTAGGCCTGTCTTATGTTGAAGGTGGCATACCAAGTAATTTTATGTGCCAGTTAACTGAATCCTCGCCAGTTCTTGAATCCATGATGGAAAGTATAGCTGATCACTGCAGTTCACCTGTAACAGCTGCCAAAGTGAAGAGTTTAAACATTGGTCAACCCTGTCTCGTCCAGAATCCTAAAGACAAAGGATGGTACAGAGGAAGTGTGGTAGGATTGCTGAAGGATATGGTTGAGGTGAGTCTAATTAACGTTTATGTTTTACAGTAAGAACAGTGGTCAATTTTGCATATTTTGCATTTTCCCAGGCTGGCCTGTAGCAAAATGTTCTACAGGTCCCCCTTCAAAATTCACTGTCCTGTATTTTCAATCTACTGTCCCAGCCTATCTCTAATATAGACTTTTCTTCTTACCAGGGACAGTAGGAGTAAAACTCCACGGTCCTATATGGATTTGCCTTTTTGCTATCTCTTGTAGGTACAAATGATTGACTTTGGTTATACTAAGATTGTGGAGAGAGAAAGTATCCAGAAATTGAATGTGGCCTTTCGAGATCTTCCTCCTCAAGCTATACCTTGTAGTTTAGCTGGGGTTAATGTAGATGGTGCTGATGAAATTGCTTGCCAACAAGTGTTGGACAGTAAGTAAAGAACATTTATTTGTAAAGTAATTTTGTTTGAAAACTGTTCAAGAAAATATGTAGCTTTAATTATTTTTGAACCCAATTTAGAAGATCTTTAATATTGTGACATTGTTTTAGTATTTTTATCTATTTGATTTTCATATACCACATTTTCATAGTTTATGTTAAAGTTCACTTACACGTTAAAGGATGGAAGGAAAATATTTGAAATATATGATACCTTTTCTCAGTTTTATGGTAATTATGATATGTTTTTCTCCTTTAATTCAAAGGTTTGTGTAAGAACCAAAACCTTGTGGGCAAAATTGTTGACAGGCGTGAAGACGGTTGCTTTGATCTTGAACTGCACACAGACAATTTAATGAATAAGCCATCAATCAACCAACAAATAATTGACATTGGATTAGGAACAGTTGATGAGATACAAGACTTTTCTACAGCCTCAAACATTCTTGGTAAGATCAGTTTTATTGTACCATGGAGTTGATAACTTCTTAAAAACAAAGTGTGGTGTGGTTTTTTGCCTAACTGTACAATATATATACACCTTACATGTGTGAAAGATTTTGTTACTTGTTTTCTGTAGTTCACAAAAGGAATTCTAAGACAGTGGTATCGGTAGCAGAGATGTCATGTTTGTGTAGATTATTAAATGAATCCCTTTTTTTTGTTATTGTTATTTTTAGAAAAAGGATTTCTGGAAGGAAGTCAAGTAATGGCTGATTCCCTGAATAATGGAGAGGGTGATTCATCTATTCAATTAGATAAAGGTAACTTGAGGCCCTTTTGATGCAAAACTAAGATTTAAAAAAGTCTGCGTTGGTGTAAGATTGTCCATTTCTATTTAGTGTTAATATTTGAAAATAATTCACTGTCTTGATAATTATTTTTAATATGGAGCAGTAATACATGGTTCTCTTCTGTGTACAGTTAAAATTAGAACTGAAAAGATCAAAGGATATAGATGTCAAAAGATATGTAAGTTATTTAGATTGAATAAGGAATTATACAGAGACTTCCACAAGAAAGAAAAGCATCACAATAGTTAGGATATAACACATTTTTAATGATTAAGTTCAAATTAAAAATTGCTTCCTGTTGAGAAGCATTTCGTTCATTTACAGATGACATTTTTTTAGCCAAGTGAAATATATTTTGATTTCATTAATGGTAATGGCAAACATGCCATAAACAACTTTCTCATACTGCTGTTCTTGATTTGTGTTTTAGCTTCTTTCTTAAAGCAATTTTAGACAGGTATTGAACGAACATAAGTACTGCATGTGATTATTGTTTTGTTCAAAACTTGGCTCCCCTTTATTGTGGACATCTGATTTCATGGCAGAAATTCATGTTATACTTCATATCTTCGTTCCTTGTTTTTATTAATTTGATCTCTACTATTGGGATCTTTTTTACATACTTTTTGTTTGCACATGTTTGTTAAGGTATTTTGTACTTGCCATGATTGAACAGCAGGCCTTTGGGTTTTTTCAAATGTTGGGTTATGAACCTTTCTAGCACATCCAAAGTTCAGATTCTCAATTTGTACAAAAAAATAAAAACTTACACACTCACATTAAGCATAAACTGATGATATATCATGTACACACATCAAGATTAATACTAGAATTATGGTGAATTTATTTCCTTTGTAGGTGCTACAGAATCTGGGTTGGAAGGCATCAGTCAACTGGAAGAAAAGTAAGGAATTTTATCATTACACCTTATCTTTTCCTGAAAAATATTTAAATAAATCTGTTTCAAACTATTGATATTTTAGTAGTTCTAATAATTGTACTGACTATTTTGAGATTGTGAAAAATTCATCAATTGTTGGAATTAACTTATTTCTAGATAATTATTTCTATTTTCAGGTTAAACGATAAGGATTTGGAGTTTGAAAACAATATTGACAGTGGTACAGAGCCTGTATCTAAAGATTAAGACATTCATATTCAAACAAGTGGTTGATACAAAAACATACTTTTATTTTCAATAAGTGATTGCTTATTATATTCATTTCATGCATTTGTCTCATACAATATTAGAAGCCTTTGTAAAATGATGTGACCATGTCCTTATGGTCAAAAATGGAAATTTCTGAAGTTATCAGTTGGCCATGGTCATCAGTGATAATTTTACTTCCTTTTTGCTTTACTTTGTAGTACTATATTTTTTCTGGAAATTAAGAGTTTTTGGTAATATTTGGGGTTGGCTGAAAAGTTTATGACATATATTCTTAATTGTTGATGGTAATATGTTCATTTTTGTAACATTTTGTTAATAAGTTGGTGCCTTGTGGTTTGCGATAAATCTATCTGAAGCCAAGATGGTGATTACTGCAGCCTTCCTTGTTAGAGTATTCAATGCATAGCAACATAGAAAAGAGGTGTTTGAATTGTAACTTGTTCATTGTTCTATTATGAATTGTTATATTAGTATTTTCAATAAACCTTTTTTCAAAATTAAATTGTTGATTTATCTTAGATTCAGTGTTTTTATTTAGAAATAGAAACACCTCTTTTTTGTAAAAATCTGCCAGCAATATTGTCTACATTCCTCCTGAAATATTGTGGGCGTCTTTTAGCTTTCTCTTTTTTTTTATCTTGGCTAATGCCATTTTCATACTGCAATCAAGAATTTATGATAAATGATCGGGGTAGATCATGAAAGGATTTGGTGTATGTGCCAGTCTTTATTATGCAATGACCCTTTAGGCAAACAGCTTTAAAACTTACAATCCCTGTCATAAAGGTTGGTGGCCGAACCACCATTAGATGACAATAATTATAGCATTGTTTTATCTTGCCACTTGCATAGATATTACACAATGCCCAAATTAACCACCC
>JAVSBT010481642.1:0-21305 GCA_033118115.1 Pharyngocirrus eroticus
TTAAAATGGACCAGAAACCACCAAAACGGCTGAAGTTGCAATTTGTTTTAGGTCAAAAGCTAAAATGCCTGGACTAAAAGCACGACATTGGGTTAAAAAAGTTGAAAATGGTAGTTCACCCTCTTATCTTGATTCTTAAAAGCTGTTTGACTTCATCCCTAAATTGTTTATTATAATACATATATATATAAAAATTGACACAGGAATTTAAATGTACCGACCATCTTAAAACGAGATAGACCAATTTTGGATACTTTTCATATGGGTCAATAAAAACTGCCATTGCCATATATGGACTCCAGCAGAGAACAAAAACAAAAAATATCACGAGAAGTTGAACAGCGAGACGAATTTCTTGTCTCATTTTCATCACCTCACTGTTAGTGTTACTTCTTTCTTGTTGGTTTGATTGGATTTTCTTTCTTGTTGCTTTTACTTTTATAAATATCATGATGTATGACGTGGCAATAACTCCCACAGGAAACAAAAAATAGAAAATGAAAAGAAATAAAGTGTAGCTCATGGAATGAAGATAGTCAAATACACAGACAGCAGCTTTCTGATAGTAAACAATGCGACCCCACCCAAAGGCACTAGGTACAGTTCCAAAGATGCTATAAACCCACACAGATATAGCCATGAAAATGCATTTTTTCCAAGTCAGCAATGTTTGGCACTTCATCATATGCACAATGCAGATGTATCTGCTTACAGCAATTGTTGACATGGTAATAATGGAAGCTATACATGCAGTGCAGTATATCATCCCAAGAATTTGACAAAACAGTGGCTCCTGTAAGTTGAACTCTTTCGAACTTAAAGCCTTTACAAGAGTTGGAATTCCAGAGCAGATGACTATAACATCCGCAATTGCTAAGTTGACGATAAAAATGTTTTGAGGCAGTTTTAATTTATTGGCTCTTGAAAAAAGATGAATTACTATTAGATTTCCTGGTAGGCCTATCACCATTTCAAGTAGGTCGCGTCTAATGAGTCGAGAATTACGTTTCGGTCCTCTTGATATTTTGACGTAATGTTGCCTCGTGCATAATCCTTCTCCATTTTTCCCTTTTTGTATTAAGCAAATGTTATTAACAATGTATTGTCCATGAACTGCTATGATTTCCAACTTCGGCTGAGCCAACTATATGTATATGTATATGTATATGTATATGTATTTGTACAAGAGAATAAAGTATCAATCTGCCATTCACCATGGAAATGATTGATTGAAACTTGAAGACACATTAACTTACTTTTTTTTTTTTTGGGGGGGGGGGGGGGGCTTGATCCCAATGGAATTGGTAAAACTTTTATTAAATGTATACATTTCCTGAATCAGAACCATTTTCTCTACAAAATGATCTAAGAAAAACTGGTATTGAAAAAAAATTAACTTGATCTTTTAGAACATACCATTATCTACAAATGTCTGATTTTAAAATTTACATAACTTTTAAAAAATGGACAAAATCAATAAATTTGACATTTTGAGACTAACAACATCAGTTCAAAGAAACCAAAGACAGTTTTGTGATCAGTGTATATGTCCGTGATCATAATCAATCAAAAAAATGTAGCTTACTATAACTATCATCAAAATTTGTTGTGTAGTGTTAGTAATAAGAAAATATTACTTATCATTATGAAATATTTCAACTATTGATTTAGCTCCCATTTATTTTTTTCTTCAATTTGGTTGAGTATTAGTAAACACTGATCAATTGCCTTGTGTACTATAGTTATGTACTGACATGTAAAACTATAAGTTTCAATTCTGTATCAGAAATGAGGGGGTGATGAGGGTCTATTTGCTGTTTTTTATGCACTAACATATGTCCCAAATGATCAATTTATATAAAAGGTAATGCTATAAAAGTATATCTTTTTAACTTAAGGACATCTTTAGCTACAGTCACTCAAATTATTTCAATTCTATTTAGCATATAAAAAAGAGAACAAAGAAAGAAATTATAAATGATAAAATATTTTCCAAACCACATGGATTTTTTTATTTTTTGAGATATCAATATTAACCTGTGGCTGATGATGTCCTTAACCCCAAAATATAAACTTTTATAGCTTTATTTTTTATTGAAAATGATAATTTTGGATATAATTATGTTCGTTCATATCAAAATAAGCAATAAGACCCTCACTTCCCCAATGTGGTTTGAGACAATATGCATATTTTTTTATTTTTTGATGATTTCTTTAAAATTATGTTTAATCAAGAGTTGAGAAATTTGAGTGATATCTCACTATGGCTAAGTATGTCCTGAAGCCAAAAATATATACTGTGTGTGCATTATTAATTATTGAAATTGTTAGTTTGTGTCATAAGCTAATGCATGTAAAAAAGATAATAATTGGACCCTCATCGACCTAAATAAAGCTCAATTTAGTCTAGTCAAATCGAGTTGAATTGAAGTGTCTTTTTTCTTAAAGCTTGATTTTTTAATCCTCTGTCCGATTTCTCTTGACAAGTCGTTTCTGATACAGACTTGCAGTGACTAAAAGTCAGAGAGTCGTTTACGATTCCACCTGCAAGCGCTTTTATTTTACTATAACAAATTCGCCTTGATCCAATAAGTTGATCCCTTTTGTGGTTTCCTTTGACAAAAAGACTTTTCAATACACTTCAACCAGACAGACTTCAAAATCGTTTCCCCGTTTAGACTATAGACTTCTAAAAGGTCTTTCACAATTTTCACCCAAAAAGACTTTTATTGACTAGTGTAAAGTGAGCTGAAGAATATACTATTTTCTTTTTAAAGGATATTTTGTCGAAAATAAAAACCTTCTTCGAAAAAGCAGGAGCATCAAAAGCACAGTGCACAATAGTGTGCGTTTTGGCTCATGGCTTGGATGAAGGACGATTCTGGGCAAGAGATCGAAAAACTGTGGAATTGAATCATTTGTATGAAATTGCAAAACATTGCAAAGGTCTTAGGGATAGGCCAAAATTATTCTTTATACAAGCGTGTAGGGGAAGTAAGTTTAAATATTAATTGATAACTTTTGCTTAAAACAAAATTTATGATATGGTAAATTAATGTATTGAGTAAGATTTACAAATGTGCAAATTCATCAGTGTTTGCAATTTTGAAAAACAAAAAGCTACATCTTTAAGAGTCGATTCATATTTTTAGATCTGTTTTTTTTTATAAATTCTATATTTTTTCACTAGGAAAAGTTTAACTTTTTATAAATTCTATTTTTTTTCACTCGGAAAAGTTTTAACTTCTTGAAAGACTGACAAAAGTACCACAAAATCGCCTTCCGAACAATCAACAACATTTTGCACTATTTTGATCACTTTAACAGCCATAACATTTTTATGAATCTATCAAAGATGAAGTTTGTGATTTGTTTTATCTCTGCAAATTTGTTTTCTTTAATTTTACTTATTCTGGATCTTTATGTGAACTGATGAAATTAGATTTGAGAGATCAGCTTTAGTTAAGGAGGTCCTGGCGCTAAAGAGATGTACTTTTGTTCGTGGGAAGTGTCGCATTAAATATGTAGGAGAGTTGGAAAAGAGGTATATGTGGTGAAAAGTTAAACCCATCACCTATCCTTAGGAGAAAGTATTCCTTTACTACACTGAGGGGGGAAGGGGGAGTTCTGGCATTCTTTGGGACTTGGGATTTAGCTTTTCTAACTGTTTGGGACTCGAATAAATAACATATATTTTCCATATCTATTTAGACAAACAAGATCTCGCTGAGGACGAAGATGATGCATGTGACATATCTTATTCCTCTGCACACATTCCACGTGGAGCTGACACCCTCATTGGATTTTCATCTCAAGAAGGTTTAGTTTTACTTTTAGTTAATTTATAGAAAAAAAAGTTGCATATATATTTCACAGTAACCATGCAATATTGTCTTATAAGCCCAACGTTGGAAACATTCATTTATACTTAATATAAATTTAGTTAATGAATTTGCAAAAGAATAATTGCAAACATGATTTATGATTACATTGCTTAGTGCAACAACACTAAGAAACACTTAATGCTTTGTGCTATTTGTTGCACCAAGACTGATTCTAAATTTGAAGGCCTGCATAGCAAAATTAAGGTTTAACTTCATTTGATATGACTGGTTTATGGCTGCCACTAGCTTGAATCCTTCAAATTGACTTTTTGAAATGCAATAAGATTATCAATAAAGTAAAATATAAATTTTGATAGACATTTATATGTTATATAAGCCTTAAAGTATATCTATATGCAATTTAGAAAATCTCAGGTGGGTGATTTTTTTATTTTTATTTTCTTAAAATGATTTTTTCTTAGTCTTTGCGATTTGATAGTTATCTTGGTTAGTGCATCTAATGTTTTTTCTTGGGTGAGTCTAAGCTTACATCTGTTTCAGGATCTGCAGGTCGTGTCCAATGGGTGAAACTCCAAAAGGAGAGAAGTGGAAGGTTTGGGTATCAGAAAAATAGGTGGCCTTTATATAGTTATAGATCTTTATAAAATTGCATATAGAGATACATTAAAAATACTAAAAAAAGGAAAAATCACAAACAAACAAAGTTATTTTCTGTGTCATATTAATCTTTAAAATTTCATAGCTTTTAAAATAAACAAGTTTATTGTAGGACTTTTTCATTACATTAGGTTATGTGTCCAAAAGAAACAAGGAATCTGGCAGTTGGTATATGCAAGAAGTTGTGAATGTTTTTAAGGAATTTGCAGCAACCGAACAAATTAGTTCCTTGCTCATCATGGTAAGAATTATTATTGCTTGTCTATATGGAATGATAAGAGGCAATTATGTTATTATTAGAAAACTATGATACAGTATCTATGCTTTAAGCATTCTTTAAAATGGTAGCAGAATTGTATCCTTGTATTTACAATATTAAAAACATGGTTTTGTTCATTTTCATTCATTGGCGTCATCTCCTTAAAGTTAAATGAGGTCGAGTCCAATGGAACGCCACTTTGGTCTGTCTCTGGCTTTGTTGGTACAGTCGTAGAAGGGGAGGCCTGATGATCTCAGCAGATCATCTATCCACCTTCCTCTAGACCTCCCCCTTCCTGTCTTTCTTTCTACCTTCCCCTCTAAAATCATTCTTTGAAGTACACCCTACCTGATGATATGACCTAGGTAGCTCCACTTCCTCGTTGTTATTATTTTTGTTAATTCTAAGTTGCTGTTGGCTGACTCAAGAACTTCCAGCCTTGGCATTTTCTCTGTCCATGGGATTTTCAGCATCTTTCTGTAAAGCCACATTCAAATGCCTTAAGTTTTTGTTTTATCGCTCTACTTTTCGTCCACGTTTCGGCCCATATAGTAAAGTTGACCATACATAACAATTGATTATTAGTTTCCTAGTTTTAATGTTAATTTGCCTTTTAGTAATTACATTTTTCATTCTATTATATACACCTCTAGCTATTTCTATTCTTCTTTTGATTTCTTGTTCACTCTTTCCATCTTGGTGTATTCTTAAAGTAGCCAGCAAAATATTGTTCCCCTATGACTGTAGATATCAAACATCATAACAAAATATCAAAATAATAATGTTAGACATTGTGCAACTTCCACTTTAATTTAAGGCCTCCGTTACATGGCATATTGGCAATAATGCTCAATATAATACCCTTATAGTTCCCTAGAATTGATCCCTTTTTATAATTAGTTTGATCTTGTATTCATTTTACCTAGCATCCCTTGTTGATTGGGGCATGTTTATTGATGTTCATAGACAATGGGGAGGCTTACTTACCTGGATTCAACATGATGCTATACTTTTTTTATGTAAAACAAGCCATTTGTTTAAAAAAAAAACTCTAGTTGAAAGTATTATGCACATATTTATACTTGAAGAGAAATGAATAAAAAGCAGAATTCTGTTCTTACTTTCAATTAATTCAGGAAAGGTTACATCTTATTACAGTAATGCTACAATACTAAAAAAAATCCTAATAAAAGTTATTTATTTTTAATCTATTCAAAATAAAATTCACAAATAGATATTGAAAAATGTAAGAAACGTGTTGCAATATCAGAGGGAGAATAGTCAGTGAAAATAAACACAGTACTAACATTTTATAGAAACATTTAATGATATATATAAACAATAAACAAAGTTGACATACGTTCCAACTTTCCTCATTGCTTAAAAATACACTTTGAAAATAAAAATGAAAAATATCCAAACCTAAACTAGATTTATGTCCCTGCTAAAATGTAGTGAGAATTAGATGTTCTTAAGGCTCTTTTCTTTTGTATATATACAAATTGTCTTGAAACAAATGTTGGTCACTTTTCCAAATGGGACATAAGAATGCCTAATGATAGAAAAGAAAAATAACATTCTGAATACTTACAATGTTACTCTGGCAGAGGAGAGGATATTGAAGGCACCCTTTTTGTTTATAAAGTCACATCTTTGTTTTGCTAGTTAGTCTTAAAAAATTATAAAATAATTTCTGACAATTCAAAGATATATATGGCCTATAAACCTTTCCCCACTATAAGTATAACCTTTCAATTTCAAAAAATGAAAATGTCCATGGGAAAAAAATCACCATCAAAATTATTTTCCAATTGTGAAAATTATCTTTTTTACTTTGCTAAAAATAATTCCTTTGAAAAATATATTTTAGATACATTTAGCTGTAAATAACCATGTTTTGAATATTCTGAATCCTAGTATAGACTCTTTTGATGATTTTTGCAGTCAAACGGAGTAATATCTAAGTGTAGCTAAGGATCTCCTTACGCCAAAAACATATACTTCCTTTGCAATTATTTTTGTTGAAATAATACTTTAAAATAAAATTAGCTTGTGCAATGTTGGAAATCCAATGAAATGCACCAATGATATGTGCATGTAAAAAAAAGTATTTAGACTCTCATTCCTCTTTAACTTAGGACTAAACAGGGTCTGTGACATATCAACTATATATATACAGTCCCGGAAAATATTAATGCATACACCTATAAAACAGTGCAATTATATGATAAGCCAGTTTTTGTCTGCATTTTTCTATTCCAAACTTTTTTTTCTCTATTGCTTTATTGAATTTAGTCATCTTGATGTGTAAGTCACAGTAAATTTTAGAATAGACCTTCACAAGGGATATAATACCCCATCTAAAATCATACCCCTCCCCCATATATTCCCCGATCTGATGTGTTTAAGGTGGGCATTTATCAAGAATCATTTTTATTCTTTTTTTTTTAATTCTTCATATTTGAAGGTTTCCCCAAGCTATTAAAAAAAATGATACATTTTAAAAGAGACCCAACAGAATTCTTTCTCGGTCCAATGTTTATACTAGCAGGGGCCATCAAATTGTGATGCCTTATTCCCCACTGTAATGACAGAGTATATTGCTTCTCTGAAACCTATCAGATAATTTTATTTTGGCCCCTTGGTAACTGCACATAGTTTAATATTGATAAGGTTTGCTTCAGTCAAATTTGGTACAATTTTGATCAATTTGGTCCAAGATCAGGTAGTGATATTGGCTTACTGGTCGACTGTCTCTTTCATTGCAAATTTACTAATTATCTTTCCTTTTTTCTAACAGCTCTATTTATATATATTTAATTTTGTTTTGATGGTTCCTATATAACTGCTTTGGGAAAAACGTTCAAATAGGAAGAAGTTTCAAAACAAGAATTTAAACAATACTTGATAAATGGATGGGGTATTATATCCCTTGTGAAAGTCTATTCTAAAATATACTGTTACTTACACATCAAGATAACTCAATTCAATAAAGGAATAGAAAAAAAAAAGTTTGGACTTTAAAATTGTGGAAAAATACTGGCTTATCATAAAATTGCACTGTTTTATTGGTGTATGCATTAATTTTTTCCTGGACTTTATGATAACCACTGCATCATTGAAATCATCCTCATATTTTTTTTCTTACAGGTAAACAGCAATTTCGTAGAAAGACAAAAAGAGGATAAAACCATAAAAATGCAGTTGCCTTCTAATTTTCCGAATTTAACAAAACTTTTGTACTTCTTCCCAGGGATCAGTGAAGAAAGTGATTAAGACACTGAATTTTGCATTCCAGCAATACACTGCCATTTATTGTTAAAACACTATAAATTCTCATGTTTGATACTAGATAAAGAATGAAAAAATATAGTTTTCAACAGCAAGGAATGATGCATGAATGTAATCTATGTCTGGAAAGATTGCTTAAGATGGGCTTCAAAATAATTCTCATAAAACTAGGCTGGGGAGGAGACAGCAGAGAATAATTATGCAAAATAAACTTGAATAAACTATAACTAAATCTATCTTTTAAATATGATAGAAGCTTTTGAAGAATTTAGTTTGTAGAAAATAATATTATGTATTTTTCTAATGCTTCTCATACTTTTATTGATGATGTTATTGTCATTATGTTTTAACAAAGTTGTTGATAAAAAAAAATCATGCATTAAAATCAGAAAACAAAGTCTTTGTTTCATTATTTTAAGGTGGCCAATTCTAAAAATAAATAACTTGAACTTTTTGTATGCACTTCTTTAAACTAAACTATACTTATTTCTTTTTGGTATATGAATATAGGTGTATGTATGTAAAGTCATAAATAAACATGTAAAACACAATGTTGAATGTAGAACCTAAGGAATACTTCCATTACATTACTTGTATCCAGTGAGTAAAATAGAAGCCACTCATACATGTGCAAATGTTTACAAACATCCTGAATCTGTCTCATTTTGATTGATATGTCACAGAAATTTCATACATTTTTGGTATTTAAAATCTATAAACTTTTTGTAGAATAGAATATTTTAATCATTACATAGTCATTTGTAATCACTTGGATACCTAGAAAGTTTGTTAGGCTCATTTGAAGCGCCAGAGTTGAAGAATATTCTTAATCTACACATGTCAGATGTAGTTATGTGAAAACGTGTTTTTTGTCAAATTTTGGGGGTTGGGATAGAATGCATCCACTCATTCCTTATTGGTTTAGTGTATTGGTTCCAAATTTGTTGGAGTAAAGTAAAGTAAAGTAGTATAGCAAACATTTGAGACCTTAAGAATGATTGTACATGAAAAATATGTGACATGTGGGGGTCTTTTAGCAACTTAGCTAAAAGTGATTTTGTTCGTTTTTGCCATCTTTTAGTAATAGAATAACTTCTACTCAATTTAGTCATCCAAAGCATAGTATTGTTAATATCATTTTGATAGTGCAAACCTTAAATAAGCAAGGTAGCAAGCCTTGGAGTGCTGACTACCAGTTTCGAACCGGTGTAAGAAATTTATTTTACCCCCATTTCAATTACCCCCCTCGGTAAATTGAAATCGAACTAAATTTAGTGTATATTTTTGGCTTCAAATCAGCTTAATCCCCAGTGTGATGTCACTTAAATTCCTCTATACTTGATTTAATACATTAAGAAAAAACCAAATAAGTAAAAAAAAAAAACACATTTTCATACCACATGGATTTTAATTTTTTTTAAGATATCAAAAAGACAAACCATCTTTTAGAGCATACTTATAGCTTGGACATCGTAGGATTTTTTAAAATGTCTGTAGCTCTTTTCAAAATAAATTAATGACTGCCAAAATGGCCAATATCTTTCAGTGACTTTTCTCACTTCAAAAAGTCATATTTTTATTACGTTAAATCAAGTGCAGAGAAATTTATGTCAAACTGTGGATGTCCTGAAAACCAAAATATAAGCTTGAATTTTTTAATACTTTGTTGGAAATGATAATTTGGGACGTTTGTTACTATAAAAAAGCAAATCAACCCTTTTCCCCCTTTTAGTATGAATTGCATGCTATTTAACCTCTGTGTTGCGACCTGGCTCAACAAACGAACGATTTTTCTTATATCTCCTATATAACCATATAACCATACATGCTTGGAAAGTCCCTGGTTAAACAACCTGTATAGCTTTCTGTTCTTTTTGAATATATTAACCGGGGAAACACCAGCCGTCTTTTCGATCCTTACTGTTTCGGTCATTTCACAGATATAGGTGAGTTTCTACATATTATTCTGTCAATACTCAGATTAACGACGTTTCATAATTTAAAACATCAATTTAGTTATCAATGTGATTCAGCTTTTCCGACATTTTAAAGGAAAGCGTAAGGTTTAAAATAACCAATACTGTACAGGTGTGCTATAACTGTAATATGAGAGCCAGGCAATTCATATAGCGCCTGTTTTGATAAGCATATCATTCAAAGGCACTCTTTTCCTATACTAAACAGATTTGTTAGACAGGAAGTGCCGATAAGCGCTCAAGACTTATAATCTGTCCTACTGATTGTATTAGGAAGTTATATGATAATCTGTTGAGGGTATTGTTTTCACCTTCCATCTGGGTTTTTTTACGTGCCAAGTGATTACATTCTTGACATGGAGCCTCGGTTTTACTTCTCATTCGAAGGACATCTTGAAAGCCAGTGAAAAAATATTTCACTTGAAACTGCCCGGTTTCGAGCCGAGGACCTTTCGCATGACAAGCCAGATTGCAAAAAGCAAATTGAACGTGCTATGCATCAGGCCATTAACGCTGTCTGTCTTCCATACAAGGACCTCCTTCAGTTATCCCTATTCTGGATTTCAGGCATTTTATGTTATTATATTTTAGACATTCAAATAACAAAGAAAAGTAGTACACAAAGAAGAGTAGTAAACAAACTGTGTATATATAAGGCCAATACCATGTAGTAATCTACACGTATAATTGGACATCTAGTAAGGTTTGAGTAAAATAAGGGTCACGTGCACAATGGAACAATAGAAACAAATAATTTATCTTGAAAAAAACAATCAGCAGCTCGGCTCGAAATTATATTTGTCAAGAACCAGTTAATCAAAAAGCTATATAGCATATAGTCATGTAACTGAAAGAGCATTCAGTGATTGTATAGTATCATTTACAATCACTTGTTCACTAATAGTAATACTTATCATGATAGGTGCATATTGTATGTGCTTAAGATTGAGAAAGTTAAATGACTTTCTCAGAAAACATAAGGTTATAACTGCTATGACAATTTCTTTAGTTGATATTCATAGGGATCAGTTTGCACAATAGATGTAAACAAAACGCATGACCTACTTTAGTTCATGAAATTCGAAAGAGGCAATGGATATCTGATAATTGTATAGATCTATATGGCAAGAGCAAGGTGGTACATGGTTTTAATGATTTAAAAAAAAAATCATTTTTCAATGTATTGCTTAAGATATGGCAGTTTTGTATCGAATAATTTTCATTTTTTACTTTCTCATGAAAAACAAGCTAGTATTTGCCTAAAAAGCACCAATACCTTTTTAATCATTCTTACTCTCATTGTGCTAGTTTTTTTAAAGATAGAATGTGTTTCAGTATTGAAAAGTGCAAGTTTGTAATGATAGTATACCATAATGTAAAGGATTTCTAGAATGCTAGAAAAATTCTCTGCTATAAACTGACATTTCTTGTCCCAATTTAGTGTCCTGTATGTATATAGTATAATCATGTAAGACATGTGTAATTTTACTTAGCATTTTGTTATATTAAATAGTATTGTTGTTATGGGGACTTCTCACGATTCTAACTATATAGGATTTGAATAAAACTGTCATTAATTTATCAAATTTATCTTTGAAATTTGATGAAATTATATCTTATTTTTATTGCACTCCGCTAAATTTACTGATTCATATTCTGTCAGAAGTGTGTAATAATCTGAAGGCATGTATTTGTGTATTGCGATATTTCACTTGCTTTCGTTTCAGAACTGTGAATACAATGTACACTACACCAATTATTGGACCAACCACCCATCCACCCACCAACTAATCAACCAACTAACCAAACAACCAACCAACCAACCAACCAACCAACCAACAAACAAACCAAATAACCAATCAAACAACCAATCGACCAGATAAAATTATTTCAAGAAAGAATTGTTTTATCAAATTCTTTTTAATTGTGACATTATTCAGTCATATTGTTTCATATTTTGCTGAGAATCCAGTTTCCAAATAAAATCACAGTTCTTACTTATTTCAATCATTTTTTTTAGTGAGATGTTTGATGTGGAAGAATTTGATAAACTTGCTAAAAGAAACAGATCAAAAATTGTGAAACTATTGGACTTCAATCAAATAAAGGATGCCCTTGAACCAGATATTCTTACGGAGCAGGCATACGATAGAATAGAAAGGTTATTTGACAAATCTGCTCCTGATGCCCATGGTAAACTCCTTGATATCCTTTCCAAACGATCTGACGATTCAAAAGAGGCATTTTACAATCTTCTTATAGATGAAGGTCAAGCTAAAGTTGCAAATCTTTTACAACCAGGAGGTAAGTGTAAATCCCCCACTTTCTCTCCCTTAAACCTGATAATTATAATGGTGTTTTGATTAGAAATCATCCATATAAAATATCAAGCAATATGTCCAAAGAGATCTTGCCATTAAAGGATGTAAGGCAAAATATTGTTCCTCTAGCATTTCTAAGTTATCTTTTATTTGTATTTGAGATTTGGTTCCTGAAGTAAAGTCCTTATGTTTACACTGAATATCATTTTTACAAATGCTTTAGGGTCTTATGCCTTATTAATATGTATGCTAGGAATACACTTTTTGTTTGTGCTCTTCCTCTTTGAAGCTCTATATATATATCTTATGAGAATTTCATTAGGTTTTCTGCTCATTTGTATCCAAGATAAGGAAGTATAATTTAGTAGCCTCTTCCTAAAAGTAGCCTAGCCTAGGATGATTTTACCCACAATTGAACCACACCAAGAATATTTTGTATTGTATTGTCTTGAAGTTGAAATTCTTATCTAAAGAGGGTAACCCATTCAGCAATGCTGATCTTCCTTGGGGCCCTCTGACATTCATACAGACATTCATACATTATCTACAATATATACAGAGGGAAATTTTTACACTAATATAAAAAGACTATAATCAGAATTTGTCTTATATAGAAATGTTTACAAATAAAATCTGTTGTGTTTTATAAGAACTTACTTAGAATACTATAACCCTTACTTCGATACTTCCAGGAAAGAAAGTGACAACAAAAAAGCGAAGTAGGAAAGGTATGTGTGTCATTCAAATTATATTTTCAATCTTGAATGTTTTAATGTTTGTTTTCAAGTTGAATTATGATTTCGTTACTGTGATATTTTGATAAAATAAAATATCTAGTTGAAAATCTCCCCCTCCAGTTTGATATTTGTTTTAACTGCAAATAGACAAATGCATTTGTTTGTAATGTCTCTTTCTGCTTGAACCTCTTTGACACTATGATATAAGGAAGCTTATTTTATGAGAATATCATTAGCTTTTCTCTTCATTTGTATTTTAGATGAAGAGTCATCATCGGATAGCAGTAGGTCACCTTCTCCTCAAAGTAAGCTAACATTAAGACCCAGGCAACTGAATTTAAGGGTAAAACCTATTCCTGAATTTACAAGAATCGATTTTTCTCACTTGTTATATGACAGAGAAATATCTTTATTTTGTCTGTACCCTTTTGCAATTTGCGTTTTAAGGAAAGAAAAAAAGAACAAGACAAGAAAGTATATCAGGTAAGTGTTTTACATACCTTCAAGTTGAATGTCAACATGTTTGTTTGCTAGTACATATTCATCATCAGGGTGTTAAGCCTATACTGCAGAAAATCAACAGAAAAATTCTGTTGACCTTGTGCGGGATTCGAACTCACGACCTTTGGGATACGCACCCACTGTTCTACCTCTGAACCAACAAGGACACATGAGGGAACAGCGCATGAGTTAGAATCCCCATATAGATGAACAAGAGTTTCTTGCTACAAACTATATTAAATGGAGGAAATAAATAAACAATTAAATAAGACCTAAACTACAGCTTTTCAAATATATTACATATTCATCATCAGGGTGTTAAGCCTATACTGCATAAAATCAACAGAAAAATTCTGTTGACCTTGTGCGGGATTGAATATAGTAGGTTTTTCAAAAAACACTTTTGAATAAAACTATTTTTTTATTGATTTAAGTTGTTTTTTAAATTCTAGACGAAGAGGTGACATCTAGTAAACCAGAGCCAACAACAGCTAAAGGTGACCGTGAGTCTCAAGAAAATGTTCTTAGCCTATTTTCATTAAATTAAAACCATTTTGATATGTATATTAATATTCTGAAGATTAAAACCGTATAGTGATGTATCAAAGTTTGTCAAGTATGATTACATCTGACAGATTGTTACTTGGAGATGGGGATGTAATTGGATTCTATGACATGCCCTATAGGAGATGTCCCAAATCATAATTCTAAACAAAACAAAGCTTTGAAAGCATGTATTTTGGCCTAAGGACATCTTTAGCTACAATTTGACTTTAGTCAATATTTTCTACACTTGATTTTTAAACACATAAAAAAGGTTACTATACATGTATGAACATATCCCTGTAAAATCTGATCAATTTCATACACATTTACAGAGTGTCTTTTTATATCATTTCAGAGACAAAAAATAAAGGGAAAGGAGCAAAAGGTATTGTCCTTTCAAAATGCATCTTGCATAACAATGAAATACTTCTTTTGAACTATATGTGATCATTTGATCACACTATCTCATTGAAAATGACTCCTTGAACATAGAGTCTGATGTCCATGCATCAATTAATTGATAATTTATCTTATCTATCAAACCTAATTAATATATAAGAAAAAAACCCACAGATTTGGCAGATATGACAATGTCCGACATACCTCACAAAACTCACATTCATTCTAGTAGATATTCTTGATTCAGTGAGTTGATCCTCTTTTCTCTTTCAGCCTCCAGGAGAAAGGGCCATGGGGATTCTAGTGATACACCTAGGGCACGAGCACAGAGTGAATATGAAGGAAAACCTAGATTTCAAGGTGTTGATGAAAGTGATGAACCTATAATTGTAGAGAAATCAACAAAGGAATTCTATGATCTTCACAAGGAAAAAGTGAGATTTTTTTTTTTTTTAATAAATTGAAAGGCCTAATTGGGTGTGAATTGGAAAAAGGAGAGGGTAGCATGAAGGAATGCAAAAATATTACAATGCTGTTTAATCGAAATCAAAAACCTAAAAAATCTAGCAATATATACAGGTTCAAGTTACCTTAATTGGATATGTTTCATGTGAAGCAGACTTATCATGAAAAATCTTTAGGCATCTGTACCAAAGAATCAATCTACAACAGCCATGTTGATAGTAATATTAATTATATCTGAAATATAGCTAGAAATCATAAAATGGACAAATATTCACAGTTCACTATACTTATGTTTTTTTTCATTTGAAAATTCCAAGTTTTAAGAGTACCTCCTCAAATTCCACAAATTGAGCCAATTCCATGAAACCTCTCAAATCTTGATTTCTTATTTCAGGCCTATCCTATTGGAAAAGGGTCTACAGGAATGGCTCTTATATTCAATATCAAACATTTGAAAGGAACTGATTTAGAAAGAACGGGGACTGATAAAGACAGAGATCGTCTGGAACAACTTTGGCAAGGAATGGGATTTAAAGTAACAGTCGAAAATGATGAAAAAGATGATGATGATAATATTATATTAGGCAAAGAGGTATGTGTATATGATTACAACTGTTTTAAAATATGAATATTAAATGGGCCAGCTTATCTATCAAGTACAATAAAACGTTATCATCAAAGAGACCTCAAAGATCTTCAATGACGTATAAAGGGGACCACTTTTTACAAGCCCAGGCATGATATTATTCACTATATAAAAATTGCACATTATGATTTTCATTAACCAACATAATCTTCTTTTTTTTATCATTTTGATTTCAAAATTTAACAGCCAAAACTTTTCATGTTGAGAATTATGCTAGGCACACTGGACACCTTAGGATCTAATTATATAATAGATTATTAATATGGCCAAATAGTATCTGGTTCCATGCATATCATACCATGGCTTTAATGAGTTGTTTACAATGCAAATAAAAAATAAGACCTGTCAGAGGGAGCAAAGAATTTTGCTAAAAACAGAAGCTGGTGTGTCCCTACGTGTCCAGTTCCAAATAGAAAGTGAAGTAAACATACCCCATGAAAATCTGATAGGAAGTTGTAGTTATACCTTATTGGCCCTTGCTAATCCAAATAACTAAGCATTTTGGTTGATTTGCAAACTACCCTGCCAGGACTGGCACCTACATTAGATATGTAATATATGTCTCCAGTACAGTAATCATTCTATGTAATGACATTATATGGTAAAATTGTTATGATTTAACATAATCAAAAGGCTGAAACCCATACGAGTTTTATATCTGTAATAAGAACACATAAACAAGATTATTACTATGTCTATCTTTATGAAATATTTCAACTTTTGATTGAATTCCAATTTTCTTGTTTATCTGTGTTTATGTGAGTATATATGGTAAACATTTACCAATTACCTTGTGGACTGTTCTGTGTCAGAAATAAGCCTCATAATGTTAATAGATATTTTTTCTTTTGAATAGGATATTTTGGTGAAAACAAAAAAGTTCTTTGACAAAGCAGGAAAATCAAAAGCCTGGTGTACAATAGTTTGTATTTTGGCTCATGGAGATAAAGGTGGACAAATCTTAGCAAGAGATCGTGAAGTTGTGCTTTTGGATCAAATATATGAAAAATGTGATGCAAAACATTGCAAAGGCCTTATTGATAGGCCAAAATTATTCTTCATACAAGCATGTAGAGGAGGTAAGTTTAAATCTTGATTGATAACCTTTGCTTAAACAAAATGATATATGGTAAATTGATGTATTGAGTAAGATTTACAAATATGCAAATTCATAATCGACAAACAAATCATCAGCAAATATATTGTATTAAGGGTAGGTCATGTTTTTTTAATGAGATTATATAATTTTCATGCCAACTCTTCTACTACTTTCATAACACCTTTTGGACCTATAAAAGTATATATTATTTCTTTCAGAGCCACCTAAGCTACAATGTGATATCACTCAAACCTCACTACACATGATTTTAGATGTAAAATAACACAAACAAGGCACCCTGAATACAACTTTTTTCTCCAAAACTTTAAATCTATCAGTTCTTGCAATAATGAAGAACGAAAAGCATCATTTATCAGAGCAGATGCACACCTTTAATTCTGTAATTTATAAGTTCTGTGTCTTTATTCCACTATTTAAAGTGACAAAAGTATAGGTCTTCAAAAATCAGCAATCCTAAAAAACTAAATGTTACGTTATTGATCAAAACAGATTTTTTTTTTTTTACGAATCTGTAAAGGATGCTGTTTTTTATTTCTTTAAACCCGTTGGAATTGATTCTATTTATTTATTTCTGTTCTTTAAGGAGGGCGCCCATTCAGCATAGCTGGTCTTCCATGGGACCTTCCATACATAAAAGACATACAAAGTTATATACAAGACATACACAAGCATCTAAACATAGACTCAAACTATATACATATGAACATAGGACAAAATATTAACGTTGAAACATAAGACAAAAATATAAGAAAGTAAAGTAAATTTTACGTGACTTAAGATTGGAAATTAAACCCTGGAATGATTGAAAATGTTTTTTTAAAAGAATTCTATTTTTTTAATCTTTGGGGTATTTTTATGTGAAAATTGATATGTGAAGTGAGGTTAGAGAGGTATCAGATTTTACCTAAGCAGGTCCAAAAGTCAAAATTATGTACTTTTATTGGTGGAAAGTGTATAGTTAAAGATGTAGTAGAGTTAGAATAGAGGTACATATGTGGCGAAAACCCATCACCTATCCTAAATAACAAGTATTTTTGTTGCTTGACTGAGTGGGGGTCTGAGATTCTTTGGGACTTGGGATTCAGCCCTTTCAATTGTTTGGGTCTTGGGGATTTAATTATACAGATACAATTTAAATAAAAGGGCTCAGTGACTTTTCATTTGAATATCTTGGTATATGGAATTTAGTCATTTTTAGGCACTGGGAATTCATATTTTATGGGCCAATTTATGGAATTGGGATGACAGTATTTTGAAAAAGTACTTTGAAATTGAATTGCCCCCCAAAGGAATAACATATATTTTCCATTTGTTTGAAGACAATAAAGATAAGGCCAAGAAGAAGGCAAAGGACGAAGATGATACAAATAAAAAACCTGATTCCTGTGTCAAGATTCCATACAAAGCTGACACCCTATTTGCATTCCCATGTCAAGAAGGTTTGGATACTTTTAAATAATCTATTGAAGAAAAAAAGCGGCATTCATATTTCACAGTATTATAACTATGCAATATCATCTTGTAAGCATGGCCATGATAAGACTGTATTTTGTTTGGTAACTGGTTTATGGAGGCCACTAGCTTGATTCCTTCAAACAAACTTTTTCGAAATTTTATAAGAATACCAATATAAGGCCATTCCAAATTGGCAAGTTGGTTGATGGATGCAGCCAGGCCATATTATTGTGTTAAGATTTTTTTATACCAAAAATTCCATCGACCGACTCATCACTTAGGAATGGCCTAAAGTAAAATATCGATTTTGATAGACATTTTAAATGATATAAGCTTTTAAGGTATTAGACCCATAAACCGCTCAGGAAATCGTTTGAGACCTCGGCACTACTCGAGGCACCTCGTATGCTTTGGCTAGTTCCGAGGTCCTAAATGGCTAGCGAATGTGTATTTTCGGAAGCAAAGGAGGTGCCTCGAGTAGTGCCGAGGTCTCAAACGATTTACCGAGTGGTTTATGGGTCTAATACCTTAAGTATCTTTATATGCAATTTAGAAAGTATTTACTGGGTGACTTATTCTACTATTTGTTCTTATAATTATTTATTTGTTTGTCTTTGCCATTTGATAGCCATTTTGTCATTATATCTAAACACTGCTTACATCTGTTTCAAGGTCCACAACGTGTGTCAAGCGCTCAAACCTCCAAAAAGGAAAGGGGTTGTAGGTTTGGGTATTGGACAGATAGCTGCCCTTAATATTTTGCATGTTTTAAACTTTGATGGTACTATAATCAATCATATAATTTGCTGAGTCATGAAATATGAATGGAATTGGCTGACACCCATGATCTATGATTTTTGGATGTTGCATGGTTTTCTTGTAAAGAGGCTCATCTTTGCTCTAACAGAACCAGTTTGCTATTGCCTTTTAGTAGCAGAATACTAAAAGGAAAGATCACAAGCAAGGTAAATATTTTCTGTGTCATAATTAAACTTCAACATTTTATAGTTTTAAAAATGAAACAATTTGTTCATTACATTTAGGTTATGTGTCCAAGAGAAACACCATAGAGGGCAGTTGGTTTATGCAAGAAATTGTTACAGTCTTCAAGAAGTCTGCAGCTGAAAATAATATTTGTTCCTTGCTCACAATGGTAAGACTTTTTATTGCTGCTCCTGTGGAAAGGATAGAGGAAGTAGATCGTGTAATTCAATGATTATATTTTAATAAATTAATCTCTTTTCATAATAAATAAAACTGTGGCTGTAACAGTGTTTGAAGTGACATGAGTGAGTTGAAAATTGGTTTTTCAAACAGCCATTTTTTTACAGTGATCTTTTATTACTTTTTTTTGAAGAGGGATTTAAGAAATCTAGGATAAATTATAAATGCCATAAGCATGTTTTAAAATTGTAAAAGAATTGTAGAATTTTTTGTTGATTTGTTTTATCAAGTGCAGTGAAATGTGAGTACAATCAGTGTAATTAAGGATCCTAAAGATATATACTTTTGTTGCAATAATCTTTTTTCAAAATAATAGATAAGCTCATGCCTGTCAAAAAAAGAAGAAGTAATTAGACCCTCACTCCTCCTTAACTTGAGACTAAACAGGGTCTGTGACTTATCAACTATAATGTTCACTACTGCATCATTAAAACTATCCTCATGTTTTTCTTTATTTCCCACAGGTTAACAAAAACATAAAAGAAAAACCAACAAAGGAAAACAAAGACCAAATGCAAATGTCACAGTTTAATAGTGCTCTCACAAAAGAAATTTACTTCTTCCCAGGAATCAATGGAAATAATAGCAGCTAGATAACTTAAGATTTCCAGCAATAGAACTGCCATTTATTGTAACAAAACTTTCTAATTTTTTTCCATGTTCGATAATAGATCAAGGATACAAAAATGTTATGATCTCAATTTTTCAATAGCAAGGAATTGTGCATGGATATATTATATTTCTACAAGTATTTTTAAAGATGGACTTTTCCAAGAAAATTCTCATAAAAGGGGAGGAGACACAAGAGAACATGCATTTATCACCTCATTATATACCTGGTATTGGTAATAATGCATGAAATAATTCATATTTTAAATAATAATGGGTTTTTAAACATGATATAAGCCCTTTTACTTTTAGGAAGAATTAACTTTGTAGAAACTATGTATCTTTAAATACTTCTTATACTGTTTTCTTATGACTTTATTGTCAATATTTTAAAACAAAATTTCCAATAAAAAAAATCATGAATTGAAATCAGAAAACAAAGACTTTTGGTGCATTATATTGAGCAGCTAATTCTGTTTGGGTCAAAAAATAAAATATTGGAGAATCCAATGATGATTATACATTTTCTGAACCACAACTTTATTCTTGAACAGTTACCCTCAGGAAAAATCCAATTTGAAATGAATTTTCCTCCAAAAAACTCACTAAAATTGGATCAAATAATTGCCTTACTTTTAACTTCGTAAATTTATTAGAGAATGTTTCCAAAAGAAAAAAGGTGAAGCCATTTTCCTTTGATACAGGGTGTCTCAAAAAAAGAAGTGAAAACACTGTTATTCAATTTTATTCTTAGCATTTTTTAGTAATTTTTTTTACCAACAAAATAAAAATGTTGACTTTTATTATCCTGACAATGAAAATATCCCAAAAGATTTGCATGTGGCTAATCTAAACACATTAGTGAAAAAGGCCTTTAGAATTATCTTTTTTTAAAAGCCTATTGTGTTTTTTTTAATGAAAAAATATGATATGGAAACATTCATGGCTACATTTTCATTTGATTGAATTTAACCTAAAATGACATTGACAAGTTGTCTTAATATGCCCAGTTTCTTCATGAAATAAATTCATGTACACACAAGGATTTTTTGTTTTAATTTAATAATTGGGGATGTCTTGAAGAGCATATCTTACCTTTTGATTCAAGGTCAAATTTTGATATCAATAGGAAATATATTCATCAATTTGATTTGTTAATCATTCCTAAATACAATCCATAATAATAATAATAATAAATACAATATTTATATAGCGCCTATCTCTAGCTACATTAGAGGCTACTCAGAGGCGCTT
>JAVSBT010481753.1:0-21276 GCA_033118115.1 Pharyngocirrus eroticus
TGATCAGTGTAATGCACCTGATCATAAACAATCAAAAAATCCAGTGAACTAAAAAAAAGGTCAAATTTTGTTGCGTATTGTAATTAATTACCTCCCCCATAGCCTTTATTAAGATGGTTGTCTTTTACCAACTCAAAATTCCTTGAAACCTTCAGGTGTAATGTAGCTTGGCCATCATTTACAAAAACAAGCATGTAAACAGAAAAAAAGAATATGTTTTTTATAAATGCCTTTTAGCACCTTGAAAAGAAATTATTCACATATAAGTAGCCATTTTCACTTACGCTTTCCACTTCCTGACAAAGAAAAAAGCTGAAACTCTTTGAAAATAAAGAAATGAAATGAACTCAATGACACATTCAATGGTGTTTTTTCACTTCCATCTATTTATTGGTGTTTCTAATTCAATGTATAACATAAACACTATGACACAGAAATCAAAGTATCAGACATTTTCATCAGCATCACCATTTCTTTTTCAAAAATCAAATCTGTACAGCTGTAAATGATGAATCATATTTTTTTTTATAGAAATGCAATCAATTCACAATATCTAGGACTTTTAAACACTTTTTTTATCAGCCATCTTCTATCAGAGGGTAATATTACAATTAATCTTGTAATAAGACATATGCTTCAGTTCTATTTCAAATAGAACAGTTAAAATAGAAAATGTTTCACACTAGATGTATCAATTGGTCGTAATATTTTATTTCAAAAATACTTTTACAACAGTAATTACCCACCCAATGCTCATTTGGTTTTGATCACATTTCAACCTGTGTCATTTTAGAAACAATATAGGCATCTTTTTTTTTTATATAAATGATACAATTCAAACAGTTATTTCAAGATACAAATCTAAACACCTTCTTTTAGTCCAAATTGTCCTAATTCTAACAGCGGTTTTACTGAGAAGACCTCAATGATTCACAACCGGCTTGTAGATAACTGAAATAGTAAATAACTAGTCCATATAAAATATAATGTATAACTTCTAAGAAAATGTATTAGACAAAGGAGGTGGGGGGGGGGGGGGTGAAAGGAGATCTGTAATAGAAGTTATAGATTTTCAGGTTCTTACATTCAGAAACCATTCACAAGGTGCCCAATAAATTCAACCTTGACTTGATGTGAATAAAATATAAATAGAAGAATAAATCTTCATGATTACACAACTAATTTCAGAAAGTAGCTTTTGAACAATAACCAGATTTATTCTCTCAAAGAACTCTGGAGAGGTTTCTTGAAAAGATTTAGAGTTTCGAATTTTTAAGACATGATTAAGATAAATACCAAATGACCTTGAAATACAAAAGAATTATTTTCTGATATAGGGAAAATAACATTACATAAACCGTTACACATGTAAGGTCGGTCTCTCTTAAATATAAAAGAGAAACCAAACTTGATAACTTCTACAACACCGCTGCCAGGAATAAAGATGGTTATCTGCAAACATAACATCAAACTTTACATGAAAAGACAAGCTTTAGTATAATAAAACTTTCCTGTCCCTAAAGGCAGTTTTTATTGCAATAAAAAGACTTATCATTTTCATGACGCATTTTTTGAAAAATAAAATCCGAACAGCTGTTTTATCAACACCTACATTATAAATATTCACACAAAAAAACCTACATTTATGTACACTGTATTTATTTACATATTCAAATAATATTTCAAGAACAACGATAACAACTGATGGGGGGGTCACAGTTTAGTAACAATACATATATGATTGATTTGCGACTACTTATAAGATGATTGTTTATCATAAAGTTTTTACAGCACCATATTTTATCTAAAGAATAAAAATTGTCTGTGAGCTGGTAATATGATTTTATCATGCCATCATGTTTCTGAATAAAAATGGTTAATAGGTAGGGGGACAATTACCCACCTTGGTTAAATATAGCACAGCTCGCTTTTCTCTAATATTGATAGCTTTTACAGATAATCTATACACATTATGATTACCAAACCAATACATATATAAACAAGATTTTCAAAATTGTGATATTCCTTAGACTGCCACTCCTGGTCCATCCAAGAATACTACTTGTTCTTTTTGTGAAAAACTGGTGTCAGACACCATGCAATTACCATTGACTTCTTTTGGATCTATGGCTAATGGTGTCCTTTCAGAGTCAATATCACAGTTTTCCTGTTGCACTTCTGCTTTATATACTGCTGGTTTGTCTATAGAGTGCCTTGGTCCTATGTATTTGGTGACATCCACATTGGCTACATTACCATTGTTTGCTACATACAACATTTGTTTCATGGAGCCACCACTGCCCCTCCTATTATGGTCCAACACAGTCAGACTGTAAGACCGTGTCAGTTTTTGGAACTTTTCATACTTTAATAAACAGTTACAGAAAAGTTTCCAAAAGACTTTGCGGAACCGCTGCCCAAAGAAATAATATGGCAGAATATTGATGGCAGAGTTGAGTACTATCAGGAAATTGCCAAACTCATTGAGTGTGTAAAGTGTCAGTTTCTTAAAGGCCTTGGGGTCATGTTCAAAGGCCCAAATAGTCCTTGAGACAAGTGCTGGCATTTGACAGATAAAGAAGACCACCACCACTCCTATCAACATAATGGTGGTGTCATTACGCTTCTTTTCCGCTGCGTTTATTTCTTTTCCTCTTTGCCGGGATAAGTGCACTGCATGAATCAGAAATGAATTAAGCACAGCTAATGTTACAAAAGGCAATCCGCAAACAAACACGATATAAAACCAGGAATGATATAGCTCTCTGAAGACATGACTTCTACCAAATTTGGTCAAATCACAGCCTCTTCTACTGACATTCTGCATGGGAATATGAATTGTCACTGTCTTATATTCAAAGAATTTGGGAATATTAAATACAATACTGAGTAAAATAATGCTTATTATGACTTTCCTAGCTCTACTTATGGTACAAAAGGGTTCTGCCTTAAAGGGGTGACAAATCATGATGTAACGATCAACTGTAAATGCAAGTGTAAGCCATATAGAAGTCACTTGAAAGGTGAATGCCATGGGATGGACGTACGGAAATAAAAGTGGATAAACTCCTACATCCCAGGGCCATCTTTGTATCCCTCTTCTAGGTCTATTCAGATCTTTTATCAGAAGTATGATTGTGCACAGCAAAACTAGTGAATCTGTCACTGACAGTGCTGATAGATAGGAATAAGTTGAAGATCTCATGTGCTTTCTTGACAATACTATCAATGACAGCATGTTGCCAATAAGTCCCAGTATACAAATGATCATTCCACATATTCCAAGCAGATAATATGTCAAGAGATCTCTGCTATACTGTTCTGGGTCATCCTCAGGAAAGCTCAGATTCAATTGGCTGAGGAAACGCTCGTAATCAAATACCAGGTAATCACTACTGGTTGAGTTTATAATTGACAATCCGGTGGGACCATCCCAATCCATGACGGCCAAGGGAAAATATTAACCCCAAAGAGAAGCGAGTTTGGATGCAATTAGTTGCAAATTGTTCAAATCACCATTTTCTTCCTCACTGGGAAAAGTTCTGAAAAGAAAAGAAAAAAGAGAAGAGTCAATCAATAATGTTTTGGCATTGTAGCCAGATGGCATGTTCAAAGATATACATTAAAGCTAGAATATCAAAGAAATATTGATGTTGTAGAGAAAGAAGATAACGATGATCATCTTTGCAAAAAGACAAACGAAGGAACAGATAATCATTCCAAATTGATATTCTTACTACAAGAGCTATGCTGAGGACATCTTTATGTTCAGCACACTTCAAAGGATTTGCTTTTGTTTACTGAAACATAATGAATGTGATTTTTTCCAAAAACACCAAATGAACTCTAACCAGAGAGTGGTTGTTTGTCCTTGTTAGGTATTGATTTGCTCTGTAATAGGTAACATTCTTACTCTCATTTGGGAGCCTAATCTAAAATGACTGCTTTGAAATTATCACTCATTAGCAACATTCAACAAGATATACTCGACTTAAGTTTTCTCATTACAAGAGTGTAGGCCTATTTCAAGTCCTCTAGTGTTCAACAACAGTTATTTAGCTCATGGAAAAAAAACGTAAACTTTGATTGGGTTCTACTCATTGTCAATTCACTCTAGCATTCTCTATACAACAGCGCTAAGGAAAAAAAGATAAAGGTAAACACTTGCATAGCAATTAGCGATTATAGCAATGAGACTTACTTCTTCAGTATGAACTATTCATTTCTATGTTACAGTGTAATTATCTGAAATAGGGACAGAATCCAACAATTGTTTATAAATTCCAGAGAACAATAACATTTTGTGAGGTGGTACAATTGCACATATGTTTTTCCTTTTTTTTTTACTGTGCACAGTGAGCTGTCATGACCTATATTAATTGTTACAGTAAAATGACAACCATTAAAATTACCAGTGTGTTGGATAGCAAATAATATTCCCAAGGAAAAAAATATGTTATTCTCAAAATATTTAAAAAAGGGCACACAAACATAAGATAAGGATGAAACTCATGTAAAATTCTAGTGCAGGCCTAAAAAAAGTTATTTTCTTTTTTCAACACAACAATACAAATAAAAGAACACTCCTTCCTACTAATCAAAAAACAATATCAAACAAAGGGTGTTTTTACACAGCTCTTGACTTGATAGACTGTATAGCTTGACTACATGAAATGAATCTGAATTGTCTGCATATAAATGCTTTATACTTCAAATTAGTGTTACTTTTACATATGTGTATCATTTTTATTGCTAATAAAAATCAAATCAATGAAATGGATTCTGCAAAGGGTATTTGATGGGAACAATTAAAATGCTATTTTATTAATGTAGATTTATTAGCATGACTTCTGGACATTAATCAGTAAGTCTTTTACCATGCACCAATAATACTGTTATGTTTATGCTATTATGAACAATCATTAATATGACAGGTTTTGTATTGATAAAGGATGAAAAATCAAATATTGTGGACTGCTGGTCATTAAACTTTCTAATCATTAGATTCATTTCTAAGCCATATTTTTCGCTTGATAGTTTTGTTTTAAAGTAGATGAAGAATTATCGAAGGAGTTTCGGATTATTTCTAAAAGGACTAAAAGAGTGTAAAACAAACTCAAAACCTAAATACAAGCAGGGCCTAATCATTTTACCTTTTTGTCTTAGGGGTTTTCATCCTTGTAGACAGATATATATAATGGAATAGCCTGAATTAAATTCATTCCTGGAACACTGACACATTTCTACTAACTTCCATCCAAACAAATTTAGACTTTGATTGCTCTGCAAATTGCCTATACAGACCTTACAACATGTTCATACTAAAACCTGACAGTTCATTTGCAAGCATATTGACACTGTCTTGTTTTTTTACCAAGTACTTAGTCTTTTTTTAGGCTAAAATAAAACATGTAGCCAAACTTGGTGATTGTTTCCATGGAAGATCACCAATATCCTCAAATCATTTAACTGCAGAGTATAAAAGTGTCATTCATGTAGGCAGTTCTTGGACGTAAAGGGTAGTCATATCTGTGTAGACGGCATTATAGACAATGCACAAAACCCTAGATTTTCTATTTCATTAGTGTGAGATATATCAAATTATAGGATCAAGGGTAATGTTTACAAAAATACACTGGAGAAATTCTAACACAATAATGTTCTGCCAGAAAGCCTATATAAATGCTCATCTTCATCAAAGGTCAATCAGCATCTACTATAAGTCGATCAATTCTAAATATCAAAATTACTTTTCAATAATTAATTTGCTGTCTTCTTGAATCCTACATAATTATAAAACAGCCTATATAATATAACATCAAGATACTCTCTATAGACATTTACATAACTTGACTAAGCTAGTTCATCTGCTTATGTAGAACCACTTCCAGGTATAAAATACTCCAAGGATTTGTTGGGTAATATAGTACAATACCCTTTGTTATCAAACTGTAAAGGGACAGAAGAACCATGAAATATCTAATTACAAATGTCTTCTTCTGATACTCTAAGCTCCCCTCCTCCCATAAAACAACAACAACAACAACAACAACCGAAGAAACAATTTCACTTGATGTCAAAGTTTTTTGTGACATCATACCCAGGCAAAGAAAGTCAACAATCCCTTACAAGCAGTGAACATAATATTGCAACATCAAAAATGATTAAAAGAGATATAAATTATGATGATCTTGTGTGTAATAGATGGGACTTTTTTTAGTAACAAATAGATAATGAAGGACCTTTGAATTTGGTTCTATCAATCTGTGGATTGAAATCTATATAAACCTATCTATATACTTAAGTTAGGTATCAATATTTCATTTAATCACTAAAAAATAAACTTCGTAATAATGAAAATCACAGATAGTATCAATGAAACATGGGATAAGTCACACCTGTAGCAAGATATCACTCACAACTTCGCTTTTGAAAAATGATTTGTCATTTCTAAACATGTTTTCAAGTTGTTCTGGATATATTACAGACAGAGAGTCAACTAACAAACCCGCATTAACAAAATGTGTCATTTCAAGGTCGGTTTCAGTAGCATCTATTGTACATAAAGGGGATAAATATCATGCAGGTTGTTAATTCATCCATAGAGTATAATAAGATTTATGTTAATGCTGGTTCAGAAAAAAATACATCATACAAGGAAAATATGTTTTTCATTTATGTCAGTTTGTTTATTTGTCCAGAAAATCAAACAAGGTATACTCAATCTGGTTCATGTTCACGTCACATTCTACTTCTTCATATAGACAAACAACTTGTCATTTGATAAAAGGTATGACTATACATACACACACAAGAAACCCCTTTCCCTATCTTTCCTGACATCTCTTATTTCATTGCATCTTCTAAATTTTAATCTGTCCTATATTATCTGAACATGTTATTTAAGTATAATCAAAAATGACAAAAACCTTCAAATGTGATATAAATCACATTAGCTCAAAATATAAGTAAATATAAAAATAAAGATGTTTCCAAGTCTAAATTTAAAATCAGTCAGTTATGATAACCTGTTGAATGGTTCAAGGGTTTTGCTAAAACAGAATCCATAGGGCATGCGTAAATAAAAAGTCACGAGCGGAAACATGATTAAGATAAAAGAAAAAGACACCTTCAACTAAATAGGTAAAACAACTTAACATAATCGTGATGAATGTTGGCTTCAGTTGACAAACTCTTGAGAATAACCTAAAACAAACCCTGCCTTGAAGTATGATGCTTGAATCCCTTGGCACGTATTATCACTCTCACATCATTACGTTTTTTCCCCTTTTTAGATACTTCTGAGTTAGATTACTAGTCTTAAGGTCACCTTACGGGGGTTTTCTTAATCACAAGGTCACTTGGATATTAATAGATCATAAACATGAAAGTGTACAACATAAAAAAAAAACAGGATAAAAATAAAAGGCTACAGTCAATATCGTCATTATCCCATTTGGATTGGAATGGTGTAGTCTTGATGGCCCACATCACCCTTTTCTCATCAGAAGCATCTAGTACATTTGTTTGCATTGTTGTACATTTTGCAATTGAGAATGTAAAGCTATAATGCCATGAAATATTTCTCAAAGTCCCAACTAAATATTTCAGGATCATATTTGCAATTAATCTGTCAAAAACAAATTACACACAGAGAGTATATTTCAAAGAATCTTAGGATTAAAAAATTAAACCATAGCTTTGGTCCAATAAGTCCTTCACATGCTTGCATAATAAACAATATATCTATAGAACCTGAACCTCATTTTCTGTCAGACTTATGCAGTAAAATTAAATCTAAAGTAGTTTCCTTCTCAAATCTAGCGTGCATACAAGTGATAGCACCAAAATAAATTGTTGTGTAATCCTCAGTAGAGATACCTGTTTCTAACTTTGGTTGTCCTAAACATGTCTCCTGAATTCTTCAGCAAAGCAAATAAAAAAAGACTACGTTCTTTCAGATAATTTGGTTCATCATTTTCTTTTACTAGCCATCTTTTTAGTGGGAACATTCTAAGAAAGAACAGCTAATTTATTTACATAGAAGAATTAAAAAAATAGGACTATTTATAAATGCAAATATAATAGCATTTCCTACATGTCCTTGAGTTTGAGAGAGTACAATGGATGTTTAGATTAGAAATTACGAATGCCTCCACATTGAACACAATAGATTCTTGGAATGTACCAGTTTGTCTCATATTTGGACTTGGACAGCCATTCTCTTCTAACTATTTCTTATAATCAAATTTAAATAGAATCCTACGCAGGTAAGAAAGACATTTTTTTGGAAGTATTTTTCTTTCCCTCTTACAGATTGAATGATTTATTCACAACAACAGAGAAAATGCTTTCACCCAAACATAGGTCATCAAAATAAGACACTATCATTTCCTCACTTCTATGTTATCATGAAACCAATCTCCCTTTCTATAGAAGAAGAAGGGGGGGGGGGGTGCTGTTTTCAAGATCACAAATGTAGGACTCTAAGGACACTGGATGGTGAAAATTCTATCTTGCTTCACTTTCTCAGTAATGTACCAGTGCACCTGGTGCAGGGTGCTTTGAAATTCTCTCATTAGTTTTGATCCATGGCTTGAGAGTTTAAGACACAAAGGTTAGTAGGATTAAACCATAAGAGGTGTATGGCATGTTACAAATCCCTCGTAGAATCCTCTTTGTGAAATCTTATAGATCCCTCGTAGAATCCTCTTTTTGAAAGATGATCTTATCCATCATTTCTTTTGATTCATTTAATCTCTTGACATGGCATTATTTCTGTCATGGTGAAAGTTTATGGTAAATAACATTCAACAAGACAAATTTCACAGACTGTACAACTCATAAAGCAATAAGAACTCCCAAACTAGGAAACAATAGAGCCAAATGTTAATGCAATTATTGGAAAATTATTTCTTGATTACTGTATTTAGAATTCTGTATTACAGGTCAACAGGAAAATCACCACCTATAAATCTACACTGCAGACAGTTCACTGATATTGTGATCTAAAGGCTTGCATTCAGAAGTCTATTTGGGCGTAAGATATAGTGAAGTGTTTGAAGTACAAAAGGATACTCCACCAATGACACTTTCTCTTTTTTTTTTATTATCATCACACTACTATATACTGTATTATTTTTGTATTTATGACATTTGCTGAATAAAATCAATCAATCAATCAATTAGTTAGGGCATTGCATTGTAAAAAAGCCAACCAAACAATGTGATACATACAGCACTCAATCTGTTGGTGGCCATGCACTACTTCAATATTTCAAGCCATTGAAGGAATTTTGATAAAAAATTCTTGAATATATTCCTAATTTCACCCCTGTACTAGTAGACATTGGATTCCATCACATCAGGGGCTTATGAATTCATCAAAAAAATGGGGAGAAAAAAAAAGAAAAAAAATACAAATTAGCTAACAACTTTATTGACATTATAATCCAAGGTTGACTTTGATTAATCAACATGCCAGGGCATAATCAGATTTACAAGGAAAGAAGACAACCAAAAATAATATCTTGGTCAAAGTTTGCAGCCAACTGTCTGTCATGTTCTCTAAGGCAAGAAAGAATATAATCTTTATAATTAATAAAAACTGTCTATCACATGAAAAGGGCGTGCTTATTAGCCTCCTTTGTTTCACGATGCAAAGGTGCCCTGATAGGTTTTGATAGTTTGAAAATTCCAGGTCTGATTGTGGCTAAATTGTTATACATGACACCTTTTGGTTGCTGTCTTCTCTTTCTTGTTTTCTTTGTCTCAATTGTGTGTCGTGTATTATTTTGTAATGTTTTATTACAATTCAGGTGATTGTGATATCTTTTGGTCCATTTGTGCCTACTTGCCACATACATAGATGAGATTTGTGTCACAATTTTCTGTGATATCAACATGACTTGTACCAGGCATTACATGTTTGATTCAATTCTAACATGTTTTAGCATCATAAATATCAAAGCCTAAGAGAAGCAATTACTCTTGAAAAGCAATAGTATATAAAAAACAGAACCAAGGAGTTAAAATAAATTGAAACAAACCACTTAATGTACTTTGAAGTTGGACCTGAAGCACTTGTAGAATGAAGTATTCAATTCTAAGACAAACTAAAAACAATTGGCGACTATTAGTCACTAAACAGCCATGTATCAGAAGTGAGTTAGGTCCACAAACTCTCTATTCACCTCTTAATAATAATAATGATAATTATTATTATTATTACTATTATCATTATTATTATTATCATCATTTTTATTACTATTATTATAGAAAATCTTTATTGCACTTCTATCTTTTCTTGTGACTTGAATTTTAAAAGGAAATAATAATATTAATGCTGTATTGGTAGTTTTAACTTCAAAGTGGAGATGGCTGTCTGATATAGTTTTTTGTCATGATTGAGCATATGTCCCAAATTATCATTTTCAACACAAAATACTGCAATGAATATCTTTAGATAAAGGACATACTTAGCCAAAAGATTTGAAAGAATTGAATATCTGATTTTGGATAATGTTAGCTCCACAAATGTTTAATAACCATATCACAATACCCAATAAGGAGAATAATGGAGCCCTTCTTTAATTTTTATTATATTTGATTAATTTATAAAAATTGCCTCAAATTACATTTGACATGAACATTTATGTCCAACAGACAACAGAAGAGTTTGTCTTACCAAATAAAACATTATTGTGGTATGATTTGTATAGCTTATTGGAATGTCTCATATATATACTCTTATGATAAAACCCCTGGAGGGATGTCCTAAAATATGTATAATAAATATATGTCCACTGATCATGCAATTCCAATAGGCAGCAACCTTGGATGATATCCTTACAGGGACAACTGTATGGACAGAATATACCAACATTTTTATTTACTAACCCTAAGGTCTAGATCTACTTTCATCTTATATGATGAAGTCATAAGATGAAGTCTGAATTCATGCCTCATTAATCAGTGCAAGATGTTACAGTCAGTTTTTGTTACTTTACATATAGAAATAGTTACAGCTGAGGACAAAGCAATTAACATATACCATTTATCATTGCCCTATCTTGTGAGATTTCTATTCATCAAAATGTGAATAAACATATGTTATGTTTTCAATTGAAAACTAATATTTGATCAAATCATTCTTCTGTAGTCATATAGTCTACAATTTATGTTGATTTTTTTTCCTCTCAAAAATCACAAGCTCTATTTGTAAAACGAGGTGAATTTCGACAAGCTATATTTGTAAGATGAGGCGAATTTTGACAATCTATATGTGAGCACTGTTGTAGAAGGGAGCCCTTTCAAATTAAAAGTACTTTACTTACAGCCTAAAATGATGAGAAAATCCCTAGTAAAGATTTTTCCCACGGACATTATGGGGTCATGCAACTTGATAAAAAAGGTCAGAATGGTTGGTATTACTAATTGCCCTTCTAAACAAAATTATAAAAAATATTCAGCATTTAATTGTATCAATGGGCGCTATAGTAATGTTTTTTTAATAATAATAATAAATAATAATATTACAAAAATAATGTACTAGTTATATGTTTACTATGTATATTACATAAATGACAAACAATATACATGACAAATATTTTCATATATGTTCTTGATAAACTTCTTATAGTTCATTTGTTCTGATATAATACTAACATAACAAAAGGATGTCATTCTATGATAGTTAGAAATCCTATCAGCCATCTAAGTAAATTCCCTATTAGATTGATAAAATGACAAAAAAAGCAGACTGTACAAAACAGTGTTTCTGCCAATGCACATGTGGGTTTACATGACTGCAAATGACAGTCACACATGTTTTTTTTTTACAATAGCCACAAAGATACTTAGTAGAACAAGCCTTTCTACTTTCAAGAAAACAGCATGACAATAAACTATCAATATTAGGTTTGATTATATATATTGGCATTCAATATAGTCAGGTGACCAAGAAAAGCTTAACAAGATACAATTCAATTGAAGACAGCAATTCTATGTGCTAGCATTATATGAAAAATTAAAAAGTTTCCAAGAAGAATTGAAGACCGCAATTCTACATGCTAGCATTATATGAAAAATTAAAAAGTTTCCAAGAAGAAGTGTGGTGTTAAATGTACACGTTTTGGGTCATCAAGGATATCTCTTCAGGGCTTATTTCAAAAATGCTTTAAACACTTCTATTTTCTTTTTTGATCCCTTAAATCTAAAAATTGTAGAAGAAAATGATACTTACCTCACAGTGACTCAAAAGTAAGTCACTGACAATACTTGTATGCTTCCTAGATCTTGTGTATTTCAAAACATAATCATATACCAATGGAATTTCATAGAATTTCAAGTCTCTCAGAAAAACACTTAAGTTCTTAGATGGATTTTAACTAGAATTGTATATAGTAATTTGTAATTCCATTTTTGTTCAAAGTTAATCTCATGTCATCATTATCTGTGTGATAACTAAGTAAAACTTCTTGCAAAACAGTATGATTATCCCATACAACAAGCCCTGATTTGATTCAAATATCCTCAAAAAAACTGCTTTCCTGTTACACTAAAGTAACTTTTCTCCTTTGTAAAGGAGGAAATAATCCTCAAATGTTATTTGAAGAGGAACACTCAGCATGTTTTGCTTCTTGCTTGTTCGAGTACTTTCTCTTTAGAAAAGCATCTGTAAGTCTTCTCTCTTTTGACTTGACTCTACATGAGTGTGAAGGCAATGAAACCCTAGCAATGGTAGACACAAGCACTACTTGAAAAAGTCGTCTGCTTCCCTGGTGGTCACTTAATGAACAACATAGCTTTCAGTGGGAGAGTAATGAGCTATCAACTTCGTTGCATTGTGTAAAATGATGATACTTGTCAAACTCAAATGATTGTTTGTACTAATTATGATATTACACAAATCATAAACGATCTTGATTAGCTGTTAATATTGTATGCAGCTAATATTTTGCTGACAAAATAAATTGAACAGAAATATCAAAGAAGTACTGCACCAACACCATGCATGACAAATATCAATGTCAGATCTTTAACCTTCTCAAGGACAGCACTTTGGAAGATTATTAGTCTTAAAATATTATAAAAGAATTAACACACAATATTAGCTAACATTTCCAATAAAAGTTCTTCGGGGTGTATTGGAGAACACCATGCTTTACTTCTAATTCTAAAATCCTATATCAATAGTATTAAAATGTTTTTACTCTACTTGTTCTATGTTTTGTAACAGTTTATTAGATTCAATATCTGCGGCAGACATATAATTATTGACAATATCGAACTTTTTTTTTTATAATGTTAGCAACAACACAACATCTTTTGAAAGTATAATTCAATCTTATTTTTAAAAAATCAGAAAAAAATAGTTTGAAGACAATTCTCATTTTTTTCAAACTTATCTTACATTTGCAATCAATTTTTTTCTACAATGTTGTACATAAAATGTTATATTATTGAAAGGACATTTTATTAGCCGAGATACTGTGATATTTAACTATTTGTGTTTGTCTTTTTCGTTTTGAATTAATATTTGAGTTAACATTTGAATTAACAATGCTTACACAGAAATACAAGTTGAAGTTAGTAAAGAACTAAAAAAAATCAATTTTTTGGCGTGGCATTGAGCTCTTCATGGCTGACTGACACTTGGGTGTCGCTTTTTTGACAAAGAAGAATCTTTCATCAAGTCAAGGATCAAGTATGTAGTAATTATTCATACCAAAATTAATTTGGCAAAATCAATTAATTTCTCCGCTATCCCTCTACCTCTCCGATAAGTCATCATAACCCCTCCAATCTACCTTTCAGGGTATCTCAATAAAAAATGTACCGGCCAATATAGATACTTTTCACTAGTTGTAAAGTAGACTGAAAGAAAAACGAGCAAGACAACCCAAATGTTAATTTAAGTGAAATAATGTTTTGCAGGAGAGGAGAACAGAATAGTAATTACCTATTTTGTGTAATGACTTAATCTGAACAACAGATTTTAGAATGAGGTCTAATGAAACAATGAATATAAATGTCAAAACAAACGCCTCTTTCGACAGATAAAAGCCACAAACAAAGACAAACTGACATCAAATGGTCAAGTAATTCTATGCCCAAAGAGAGAAAAATGTGCACAGCTTAATTCTGTCCAATAGGATTAATGGTTGTATATCTCTATTTCATAGTTTAGTACCTCTCCACAAATATAAATCTATCATGGCTCCATCATATTTGTATTAAAATTAATGAGAAATGTACATTCTGTCTTTGGATCTTAATGATAGGATGTTTATAGGTTTAATTTAGCCCCTGCTTAATGGACAAAGTATATAGCTTTCAGCTTTTTATTAAGGCTGATCTATTATTAATATCAAAAGTTGTTCCTACAATTTTTCATCTATTTATTAAAAGACTTGTAGCATCAATACATTTTGTTCTAGATAGTAAGTTGTAAAGAGTTGGTGCAAACCTAGCCAATTTATACATTTTTCTGAATATAAACTTTTTATCCCCAAACACTAATCGCAGAAAAAATCTGTTAAAAGATTATTCTTTTTGAAAACAATATCAAAACTCCTTGATATTCATGGACAGATACTCAATCAACCTTTTTCAAAGTCAAGAAATTCATACAATAAATTTCCATGCAACCAAAACCAGTTTCGTAAAAATCTTACAAGGAAAAAAGGTTTTAAGACATCTGAAGTTGAAAACAAACATACCAAAAACTATGTAACAAATGATACTGTTTTTTTTTTGTCAATGGAAAATGGTACAATATAATGTGTTTTTAAAACAAAATATGAAAAAAGGACATAATCATACAAAAGCTAGTAGGAGTCCTAGATTTTATGGCAATGCTAGAGATAAAGATCCAGGGTCAAGAGTTAATCTAAATTTACAGTGCAAATAATACAAAGTTTCAGGCTCTCCAATAAATAAAAATACCAACATCTTTTATTTCCAATTATTCTAGAGTACAAAGAATGAAATATGATTTATTGCAGTGTATAGCTGTAATTATACTACCAGACTATTAATTTTCTCTGTAAATTCATATTCTCCCAGTCCTTACACAATCAATGGCAGATCTTTTGTGTTAGTAATATATATAATACTTCAGATTTCTGAATGTGTATCAAAATTTCTGTGAAATGAAAACTTGGCTTAAAGTAAACAAATGAAATTTTCGCCAATAAGCCGAGTTGAAGCCAGCTCTAATTTTGTAATCCATGGTAAATGAAGCAGACAATCTTGTGACACAATTAAAATGGTCTGGCTTCATAGAACACGTCACAATAAGGAGACTATATGAGTTCTATAACTACATACAGCATTATTGATAATTTCAATAATATCTGATTGATTACGTAATACAACAGATATTTAGCCAAAGGTTGGTACCTTTCTTCAGCCATTGCTCACAAAAGACCAAATACAGTAATGTCTTAGTCTTTGATGTTTACAACAAGATCATAAGATAAAATGCTATATCAATCATTCCTTTGGATCATATCATAAATTGTATTGTAATATTGCTATTTTTACATTCTATAAATAGGATAAGTTTGTCCATAGATTATGTCCATAATTATAATAAGGCTTAAACTTCTGTAATTATCATGTGACTGAATATTCCAAAAGGGTTGTTATTTTAAGTTTCAAAAGTACTATCACAAGTCAAAAGAACTCAAAAACCTGATACTGCGTTACAAAGATATATAACTAGAAAATTACTTCAAATTCCACTAATAGATTGACAATTGTATGGAAACAGTGTGATAGCCCTAAGACAGACTGCCACCAATATTGCTAGGTGTAAAAGAAACATTTCATCCTTTGAGGTCACCCTACAGATTGAATTAGATTCTATTTAAGACTATACAGAAAAACACATTTTTCTCCTCATTTTCTCAGTATTCCTTTTGGTTTAATTTTCTTGCATAAAAACGTTAACATTAATATACTACAGAGACAAAACGAAAAACAAACCATTTTTTTTCTCCTCTTGTTCTCATATTTATTCCTTTTGGTTTTATTTTCTTGCATTGAAATTTCCTTAACATTAAATATATGACAGATGCCTTTCTCTTGGTGTTATTTCTCTGACTATAATCTTCTTATGATTGATTTATGCAGTTCCCTGTGTTAATTAGTTTGATACTAGTTATCAATATATGATAAAGGGTTAAGCCCTGTGCCAATCAATGTGATCATTGCTATCTGACTTTTGATTCCTTAGTGAGAGAAGGATTACAGAAACTCATCACTCCTAATGCCACCACACATTTTATCAAAGAGTTTTCAGCAAAAACACCAGAAAAGCTAATAACTGATTTGCTGAACTCAAAGTGACTCCAAAGAAAACTGAAGACTAAAAGAAGTCAGTGCAGAAACGTTTCCCAACAAAATAATTATCTGTGGACATGTTTCTGCTGCATCAATAAAGAATGAAAAAGTGTTTTGTGTTAAATACCAAATAGGGCCATTGTAATAATACATAATTTAACCCTTTCATCACATAGGTCCTCACAATTATATTTAATAATAAACTTTCTAAAAAGTGCATCAGAAATATGTGTAATATACAGACAAATACCCTGATGATCAATGTTATATGAAATTTTGAAATTCTGCAGTTCAGGACTTGTTTAGTCCTTTAATACAGACGAATGACCATTCATGTGACTAAGCCCTCTAGGGAAGGTTGACAGTGACACAAAATGACACATTATCAATGAAAATCTGATGGAGAATCATATCAATAACACTTTGAACACAAAACATCAAACAGAACAAAAATCACAGTAAGGATAAACATCTCAAGGTCATTTGAAGAAAACAACAAGTTTTTACAACAGATTGCTCTTTTATGATCTAGCAGTCTTTCAATATGGCATAGAAGTCCAATAGCTTTGGGCTTTTTATACATGTATCTGTATCATATGTGTCCTGTCTTTAAAGACAAAGTTCCATTCAAGCATTATGAACAATGATGATATAAAATCATTGTGTAAGGAGTCAAATGAATCATACAAGAAATGAAACACCAGGGGTCGACATATTTTTTTATCCGGTCCCAGGCCTATCTTCATTATGGATATTTCTTTATACCTGGGACAGTAAGAGAAAAGATCCACTGCCTCATATGGCCCCCAACTATCAGAATCTTGGTCATCTTGGGGGTCTAGGACCTGAAGGCATGCCCTTATGTTGACCCCTGTCACCATTTTGAAATGTCTTATTTTTAGACATTTCTATTGAATAAAGGCAAGATAGAGATGTGACCCATACTCTTAATGATTCTACAAATTATACATCCAAATCACATAGTTTTATTTTACTTCCTTCCAAAAAGTCTTGAGTAGTTTTTATCTGTAACCTAGACAACATTATTTCCAAGAAATGAGTTCACTGCCCGAAAGGATGTGACGATTTTAAAGTGACAGTGCCAACAAAAAAAATTACTATATATAAGGTAGGTATTTAAAGAAATTATGTTTGTAGTTGTCCTCATGGCTGAAAAAAGAAATCTCACTTGGGTGGGAGGAAAAAGGTGTTTTTTTTATCAATTGCCAACCGAGAATAGTTTGTGGATAACACTGACCAGGGAATATGTTTTGCTGAAAGAATGACTAATTTTTACACTTTGTTTACAGTAAAATACATGTATTTGTTACTCACAATTTTATCAATAAGTTTACTAGAAAAAAAAATCTTCTATTACACAAAAATTAGAAAACATTTGTCAAAAATATGAGTAGTTTGACAGCAACCATGTACTTTGATATGTATTTTGTAATGTGAAATGTAAATGAAATATGGAATACCTTATAAAGATCATGTGACTACTTTATGTCTGAAATATTCAAAAGTTCTGGTGTAGTCCATGCATTTAGACCCAAACATAATGAATTTGAAACTTTGACAGTTCTAACTTTCACATCCAACGGCAGCTTAGGCTGTACATGCTTTGAAGAACACAGATTTTGTGAATTATAAACCACATCAAAGTATTGTTATTTACTAGGAATATAATAAATGGTCATCCTGAAATAATAATTTAACTTTTTAACTCTTTAACGCTGTGATCTCAAAACCGTGCTATTTTGGAATCCTATATTGATTGTAATCGATACACATGTATGTCGTTGTTAGAACTTTTAACCCAAGGGATTTAATCAAAATTTGGAAAAAAGGATTCTAATCGGTTCCTAAAGTGTGTCTAACAACTGCCATTATTCTCTAGGAACAAATTCACTGCCCTAAAAATGTGATGATTTTAAATTTACAGACACAACAACAAAAATAACTATATCATGCATTGACTCAGTAATATATTGCAAATATCAATATCAGTAGTATTTTCCTACAATTTAAAACATCATGGGGGCGTCATCTCTTTTATCAATTGTTGATCAAGCTATATAAAACCCTTTTGACAAATGGAATTGAATGACATGAACTATTCTGGTGCATGATTGGATATGCCAGAACAAAAGATGTAGGAAGATGCTCCTAACTCCTGACGTTTTGACCTTCCCTGGAGGGAGTGGTCACATGAATGGTCAATTGTCTGTATATTACACATATTTCTGATGTATTTGTTAAAAAGTTTATCATCAAAGCTTTCAATCTAGTTGCTACATCTTGATCACTGATGAGCGAAGCGAAAATTATATTATCCCTTAAAGACTTTAAAAATCTCCACAAAAAAATCTCTTTTTTTCAACACAAAATTGTGTATTTGTCTGTGTATATGAATGAATGATAAAAATCAAATATTCAACACATTGACTACCACCCAATACTAGGCACCTGCATTCTCTCAACCACATATCACTTCTTTACTCACCCTACATTTTTCAACGGCATGATGCTGAGTGAGTGTGCTATCATAATTGCCTTGTTTTTACTATCCTCCTGTATGCTCACTACATTGTGAGAAGTTTTCATGAAAACACCAACAGTTTGTGATTAATGAGCTATGAAAAACATTCAAAAGTTCAACAGATTCAGAAGAATATCTGAAGCCAAAATGATCATAGTACTTGATCTATTATATCCCTCTGTCAAATGGCTATGAAACTGTCTCAATTTGAGCTTGAACCCATGTTGTAATGGGTGAAAGACTTCCAGACATGACCATTTTAGGTAGGGGTGGCTAGCATATTGATGACACAGGCATAGTATCAAATGTACTACATTGCAATCCAAATTCATATTTTTTTGTCAATACTAAAAAAAATCATACTGTACCCAATCTGAACTTTCCAAGGTTTGTTGGCTGAAAAGTTCTTCTTACTCTTCACTCAATAATCACAATTTGATCATTCTATTAGAAATCCAAAATTTAGTTTGTGCTTGTAATGAAGCAGACCATAACATAGCCTGTATTATATAGCGTATCATTGTTCATATCCATATGAAGTCTGTCATTTGAATTTTTATAGCAATAATGGCCAAAGTTAGACACATTTGGAATGATTTGAAAACTTTACAACTTGGATGTAAAGAAAGTTTTTAGAAAGTTTTTTGATTTGCATACCATAACATAATTATGTTAAAATTCAATAACACATTTTGCTTTTTAAAAAATGTTTTGCTATACTGATGATCTTGTAAACTCAAAAAAATGATGTATGTTTTACTTCATAACAAATGTGATCATCAAAATTGAATTGTTATAACATATTCATGTAACCTTATATAGTCAAAATATTTACTTATTTAAAAAATTACTCCTTCAAATGCATCATTCGAAGTTATCATTATGTCAATAGTAACAGATTTATATTAAAATGCATTCTGTCCAAAAATGATGAGAGTAAAGTAAAATAAGAATATATGTGGGTTGGAAAATGATGTACATTATATTAGCACAAACATTAATTGTCAAAACAGACTGATTTGTAGTTGTAAAATTTGTAAAAGCTGTTTCAGAGGCACCATTAAAAACCTTTATAGGTAATTTAATTCAATATCTTGGAAGTCAGTTCAGGATTGGTTCATTTATTAGCATTGACAATAAACCCAGAAATTCTGTATTTTCTACCACAGCCACAGAATAAAAAAGGAGACATGGCATGATCTTACTGTATCCAAAAAAACATGCCCAATGTATTCACTTTGAGAATACAACCTTTTTCATTGATATTTTCTGAAATTTAATTTCCTGCCTTCCAAAGGCTGAATATGCTTTTGGGGAGCAGCACACAATATGTCATTGTCACCTGGTGTAATGAGATGATTCCAAGCTAAAATGGCATATTTTTCTCACCTGACCTTGAAATCTCATCCCTACTTTTTAATTTGATAAATCAAACATGACAAAAGTTGACATTCTATAAGAAAATGTGAATAACAAAGAGAACTACTGGAAATTATAGTTTATAAAAAAATCCATCAAGTAAACAAAAATCATAATATCTTGTTTTTGCAAAAGAAGTTGATCAAGCTGCCAGGCAGTCTTTGGCCATCAAAGTAATTAATCAATTAATCAACCAACCAACCAACACACAAACAAACCAATCAAACATGTTTTTATTTTGTTTTGTTGTGGGAAATGAAATGCAGTGCAGCTTAGTACATTGCTCTTTGAATTCCACTGTACTTAGCATCAAGGTCACTCCAATTCCATCAGAAAACGTACCAAGAAGAATTACACAAAGATTACAGTCATCAGCAAACTTAAAAACATGCTTCTCACCTTTAATACCTGCTCATCAAGGTTTAAAAGAGCAATCAGATGCTAGGATATTTCATAAACATTTTGCTTATGATGGGCTTACTTAACATTCCAACACTATTAGCCATTACCATAGCATGTGTGTCATAAAGAGCTTTCCCAGCATGGATGCTGTCAACTTGATAGCAACCATGAATGTACAAAATTAATCAAGATGACTCCTTTGAGGAATAATCTGTCATAATTTTCCTAAAACTTCTGATTTTGCATTGCAAAACTAAACTCTGACATAGCTTTAGTAAAATCCCAGCTACTTTTCAACATTTGAGCCATTCTTTTGAAATTTCTAAATAAGATTCAACATATCACACCCATGAGAAACATGTTTTTTTTGTTATTCAAAGATAACAAAAATATTTCATTCACAATATCATGACATCCATACATAATTATGCTTTGATATAGCACCCAATGCACAGTTGAATTGACATCCTATGTGTATTTTTTTTCCTTTAATCTATTGTATAAAGTTACAAAAACAACCTGTGTCCGTGCTCTACATTTTCACATTCCCTGCCTACAGGGGG